>JBBBWG010011313.1:0-20920 GCA_037176905.1 Azolla pinnata
GAAAGACGTCGCCGAAAAACTTTTAGGAAGCTCAAGTCTTTAATCGCCGGTCAGAAATTACGAATGGTCGTAACTGTTTCAAATCTTCTCCAAACTATACGCTCTTGACGTCCACACCGAGCTGAATACAGCGGGAAGGCAGTAGCAGCAGATGATGGCCTACAGCGGACGGAACCGTGCTCTGATACCAAATGTTGTATCTTACCGTGTTGGCTCTGATACCAAATGTTGTATGTGGGGAAGGTCGTCAGTCGGAACGAAGCACTACCTCCTAGCAGTATGGTGGAGGTGTCAAGAGGTAAGTCAGAACAGAGGAGAAGATCATATCTGAAGGAGGAGGCTTCAGATCTAGGTCGGTTAGAAGTGGCGACAAAGACACAAGAGAGAGAGAGAGAGATAGGCACAAAGTAGCACTACTATTATCTAGAGTTGGAGTACCAACTTTGGACGACCATACAAGCTTGGTATTTATACCCCCAAGTTAGGGCACAAGCCTTTTCGACATATTACAAATATGGCCCGGCCCGTTCACTTATCGACAGTGTGAACACGACCTGTAATGTGAATGGGCGACAGGTTTATCATGTATATATACAAATAATGTGTATCATGTTTATTGCAAATATCCACAGTACTTTGCAATCATGGAGAAGATGGGAAGGAAACTTTGAGATATATTTTCAAGAAAGGATTACAAGGATTCAGAAGATGGACGAGAGTCATTATCAATCGCAAACATACAGTTAATGGAACAACTATATTTGCGGGAGGCAATTTAACGAAGAGGGGTGGTATGTTTTCTCTATAGAATGATCATAACAACAAGTTTGGGTAGTTTTCAGAGAGTTCTTATTCGCTATTTTCAATCATGGCAAGAAATTGTTTTCTTTTTTGCGATTTCAGTTTTCTCTGTGCTAAACAAGAACGTGTCCACTCTTATGTCGTAGGTTACGCTTAGCAAGAAGCACTCTCGAGCTTGAGATACCGAGCATAAAAGCTTTTCTTGTCTCTTAGACGAAGACCCCCAGTCGATGGAAATTAGAAATGGATGGTATTGCAACAAAAGCCAAAGAAAAAGAAAAGCCCAAAGCCAAGAGAAGCAAGTCTGGCCAATTGTAAATGTTTCTGTTTCGGAAAGGACAAAAGCCTATGCCAAAGGAAAAGCTCCAAAGCAAATTTGCCCACTTGAGAAAGAGAAGGGAGATGCATTTTGGCGACTTCAAAGCTACAAGGTAAGCAAGTAGCATAAGAGGAATGTACTTTTTGCTTCTTCTAGCCTCTTTGATTCCAACAATAAATTGACAAAAAATCTAGAATTTGATCCTTGATAGATGCATGAAAAGCAATAAAAGTTGGTTAGAGCCCGTTAGCGCCCTTAAGAAAAGCAGAATGCAAAGCCACAGCTAGTTGCTCAATGCTTAAGCTTGAGTTGTGAAACTTAAAAAGAAACTCAATCGTAAAATCAAAAAGAAAAAGCTAAAAAGGGTGGAGTTGTTGGTGGAGCCTAACCAAAGCATTAGGCAAAAAGCCATTGCAGAAATCCAAAAAAAGGAAACAAGTAATTGCATATACAAAATCAAAAGGAAAATCAGAGGATAGATAGAATGTCATTTTACTACATGTGTTTCAATCGAGGGTTGGATGATGCGAGAGTCGAAATCTCTCGAGCTATTGCTGATTGAGTTTGCATTGTAGTGGTCAAACTGTGGATTGCTTAGCAGTGAAATTTTGTGACATTATTGCATAAACGGAGAAACACTTTGGTCTGAGTGTAAACATTTAATGTAACTTGTTTTTGTGGTCATCACTTGGGCTTTGGCAATGTTATGCCCTTTGCTTACTTATTGCATTTATCAGATGGTATGATATATTCTACTTACCTCTACAATTGGTTTACGTTCGGTCTTTGATTTTCTTTCAATATTCAACAATATATGATTATGAAACACTTGAAAAGATCAAGTGAATGAATCCTGTAGGTTTTTTGTGTTTTTGGCTTTGGTTCGCCATGGATTGAGAAATAAAATGCGCAAGAAATGGAAAAAGAACAATTAATTATTCCTGTAAACTGTTTCTTTTTGGCATCTATGTATATAATGAGAACAAAAGTACCAAGAAATTTGTGTTTATCAACTCTAGTGATTGGCTACAAGTTCTGATGGTGTTGCATTTCATTTTTGTCCCATCTGATTTTGTGAAGACATGTATAGCTCGAAATGGAAAGACGAGGTGGTATATTTAGTTATATATATGTTTGATCTATGATGATGCCCCCATTTGGGTTCTTGTTTGTTCTTAAGTTTGAAATGGCATTTCTTTTAAATCCAGATCTGGTGAATATGTACAACTTGAAATGAAAAGAGAACGATGAGAAAATTGATGTACGCATGATTTATGATGATGCAAAAAATTTGATCATCATTAGATATTACGTTCTTGTTTATTTCTCAAATTTCCAATGGAAGGTGTAATAATCACCTATGCATATAATATACTCCCTCTATCCAATCTGTGAGTTTCTCGGTCATATGCAATTTCTCAAGTAAACGAAGATTGTATAAATACAACTATGAGAAATTGTAGAGGTTTCCTTGGATACTGACACAAATGAAAAGAAAAATGGGGGTGAAAATGTTATTTTCACTTCTGTACATGGTAATATGGTTTTTAGGCTACCTCCAAAAGTTGCGAAAATTCTATTTCCTCACCAGCTCGAGGGTGTAAAGTGGTTGTGTGGATTGTTTGTCAAAGGATCTGGTGGAATTTTGGGCAATCACATGGGGCTTGACATGTCAAACAATGTAAGTGGTATATTCAAACTCATAAATTTGTGTAATGTAAGTTCCTGGAATCAGTAGGTGACAATTTGATATATTCTCATTCTATCGAGCTCCATATTGTAGATGGCCTCATTTCTTCTTGGCTGATTTGCATCAGACTTTATCAAAAGGGCATTGATAGTTGCAACCAAGACATTGATTACGCATTGAGTGAAGGAGTCGACTGTTGTTGGACTTGGGAAAAAGACTCGAGAGTAAGCATTTTAACTTTTGAAGAGCACAATGCTTAGTTTTATGAGTCGTAGCTAACATAGCAATACAATATCTTGCATTAATCAGCTATTCAAGAACTTCAACAAGTCAACATGGTTATTCGCTTCAGCACGTTTTTATAGGGAGAATCACATCAGAATTTTCGGGATTGTGAAAGATAGGCATGGCTGATTATTTACTGTCTACAATCTAGTAGAATTTTGATGACAACATATGATGTGGTTTGAAATAGCTTTGGGAGGAGACTTGTGCACATCCGCATTGTTCTCAGTGGTACTCCAATACAAAATAACCTCAGGGTAAAGGTGCTTTTAAGAAACATCTATAAAAACTTACGTACAAGTTGTCTAACTGTACTTTGGTTCACTTGAATTACAGGAGATGTGGGCTCTGTTTGATTTCTGCTGTCCAAATATATTGGGTGACAAAAAAGAGTGAGTTTTATTGTATACTAAGAATCACGCAATTGTATTATACTCTGATAATGCAGATTCAAAGGTCGCTATGAGGATATAATTTTGATTGCAAAGACAGACAAAAACGAGTAGGCTCTGATGTTGCCCAAGTATATGGATTAAACAGTTATAGATGTTGTACTAATATTTTACTACACATAAATCTCGATGCTAAAATGTTATCTGTTTCCTTTCAAAATTAGGAGTTCTGAAAACCGATTGCTCCTGTTTTTTCTTCGTCGTATAAAATGTGATGTTTTTCCTAGTTCCAATAACACAAAGGAATGCAAACTTTCCAAGAAGACTGACATTATAGTTTGGATTCACCTTTCAGAAAGACAAGTTGAACCATTAGAATTTAGATTTATCAGAAAAATTTGTAAAACGTGTTTGTTGGGAGTTTTAATTATTCTTCTTTCTTAATGGATATTTAGTCGGAACTGTACACCGCTTTTCTTGAGAGCAAAACCGCTCATCGGTCACTGGAAGGCTCTGCATTAGCAACATTGACGGTAAATCCTCAACATGGCAGCTTTATGTGTTACTGAAGAGAAGTACTGATTACTTTGTCTTGTATTAGGTGCTGAAAAAAATGTGGCCATCCACGCCTGCTTACTCCTCGAATAGTAGATGATATTGTTAATTGTATAGAGACAATCCTAAGTGCACAAGATTGAGCGGCAGATGAGGCCATGATTGCATGAGTGGTGAAGCTTCTGGGCAATAGTGAAGACATAGAATCAATCGCATGCCATATTGTCGTGCCAAATTGCCTTCATTATGATTTTGTTAGTAAGATACATGAACATTGTTAGGCAGCATTATTACAGTCACGAACAAGAAGGATCTTTGATATCTTTCTACATGCATAGTCAAGATAGACTTGTTGATGATGGGCATCAAACACTTGTGTTTACTCAGACACGAATGATTTTAGACGTCATCCAGGTTTTTTGACTTGGCTGTTCTTGTCTGCTAAAATTATATTTCCTTATTGGTATTATTGAAAATGTGTAAAAAGAAGTTAGTCAGGGGCATTATGATTTTTGACACATAGATGAAACCATGAAAACATGATATGTTGCAAATACCGTGATCAGTATGTATGTTGAATGTTGTGCCCTTTCTATGGCACTTTCTGAAATCTTTGATACACTTCTGATTCGGGACTGGAATGTGCTAATATCGGGAAATGTTGAATAGCATCTAAGCCTTGGACTGTTACGAAGACCTCCAAATAGAAGGTAATTTCCTAGATTTTGTCTCATTTATGTCTAGCTTGAGGGCTTCTTGTTGTATAATAGGTGTAGATAAAGGGCGAGAAATACATGCAGAGGTTGAAAAGCAATGTCTAGTTCAAGCTTATGTTCTTTTTGGTAATACGTTAGTCTCTACATATGCTGCATTTGGGCTCCTGTGTGAAGCAACACAACCGTTTCATAAGCTTCCAGTGAGAAACATAATATCATAGAATGCATTACTGAATGTGGACACGATGAGAAAGCACTTGAGTATTTTCAGAGAATGAGAGTTGAAGATGGTAACCAAATATTGTTACTTGCATCTCTTGTTTGATTGCCTGTAGCTCCATTGATGATATTATTTTGGGTGAAGAAATATATACTAAAATTGAAATAAGGGATGGTTAGAAAAGGACATTGTAATCAACAACACAGTAATGAACATGTACACAAAATACGGTTTGCTTAGGAAATCACTTAACATTTTTTATGTGCTTCAAGTTTGAGACACACTTTCATGGAATGCATTCATTGCCGGATATTTTGAACATCAATATGATGAGGAAACGTTGTTATGATCTGGATGAAAGAGATCTAGATGACCTCAATGATATTGAAAGGGAGTCATTTTCAAGATGAAAGAATGATCTGATTGAGCTTGAACAAACACTAAGTTGAGGGAACTTTGATCCACCAGTTATGCACTGCAAGGCGTTGTGACTAATCATGCACAAGATTAGTGTACATATATATTCGATTGGTAAGTTGATTATAAGCAGTTTAAATAAGTTATGTCTAACTGTTAGTTTCAATTTGCCTGCTTAAATTTTTTGTCAAAGGAGAATTTTGTCATTTAATCATTCTATATGTTACCTTACTGATTTAAAATATATCTTCTATAATTTATTTTTAGTTGTTAGTTTCAACATAACTACATTGTTTTCAGTCAAAGAAGAATTGTCATCGTCATACCCCTTCCTCATTCTCTATCTTCAGAATCTAGGAGCTCCCGACTTTAATAACTTCCATAGCCTTCTCATTCATCAAATGAATGGTCAATCACAAGTATTGTTTCTATTGTTCACTTTTGCTTATAAATGTCAAAGGAGATGATTTGTAGTTAGTTACATTAATTGTTTATGTTATCCACTTTTTGCCTAGGTAGTATTTTGCTTGTAAATATTTTGCTATCATGATCTTCTACTGCTCCTGTAAGAAAATCACTCTTAAGAATGAAGACAAACAACTTGAGCTATACCGTTATGTTTTAGTGGAAATATTCTTTTTTATTTTGAATAGGGGTTATCTCTGTATTCTTTTACAACAAATTGATGTTATTTGCTTCATTGGATCTTTGAAATACTTGTATGCCAAATTTGTGTTGCAGTTGAGCTGCTCCTGGGTTATGTTCAAGCATGAAGGCAGCAAATTCTGTTTGGCACCATCACTTGTTAATAAAGGAGGAAATTTTTGGTGGAATTGATCTTGATACCAACACTATTGTGTCCACAAGTTTCCATACTTAAAACATAAAGAACCTGCTATCTTGTAAAATATTCTCAAGCAGAATATGGTACCATTACCCAAAGGAAATGATCTTGATATGAATATGGTTCAATCTTTTACCTTATTTTGTTAAATTAATTGCTAATGTTTCCTGATAATGTCAGCACATCTGTATTGTACTTCACATTTGCTATTTCTCCACGTTTTTGAAGATTTTCATTGTAGTATATATGTATATGTAAAGCAAACTGCAATTTTTGTTCATCAGCTTTCAAGAAATGGATGGATTGTACTAAATTTCAACACATCTCTATACTTCACCGTGATACCTCTACAAGCAGTACTGAAACACATTTGCTAGTTCTCATTTCCAGCGGTTTGTAATTACAGGGAGAACTACAAAAACCCATCATCACCATTATCCAGAAATTATCTAATTCACCATCTGTATCATTAATCTTGTCAATATATTTACATAGATACGATAGGATAAAGCTACTTACACATCAAACTGTTTACAGCTTTCAAGTTTTGAGTGGCATGAAAAGGTAGTTACTAGAAGAATTACACACAGCATATGAAAAGAAAATCCAAGACATGAAGTGTACACACTGAATCTTGAATATGACCAAAGAGGTGTACTCTTGTTGATGTACATGATCACCCAGTCAAATAATTGATGAATGTTTCTATAAGTTTGAACTTTGAATCTGTTGTTATTACTGACGACGTTAATCACCTTCACTCAAATAGATGATTGTGTGATGATGACCTTGAGACCAAGGCATACTCATACAAGCAAGTATCAATACAATTTTTATTAAAGAAACCTTCGATATGTCCTCATGAAACTGATCTTGTCCATCTAGAAATTTACGACAGATGTTGATGACAGCCACATGAAATGCAATCGCATTATCCAGGAACACAAAATGTCCACCCCTGTACATAAAACATCCCAATTCCTATAACTAAGAAACACCTGACATTTCTAATAGCAGAAGCGCAATGACACCTCACAAAACCCTACATGAGTAAAATTGCTAAATACCTTCTCAATCCTCACTATGTCTTTTAGGAACCCTCATTTTGCTGCAAGCAGCCACAGTACCTCTATAGTCCATCCAATCTGCTTTACCAAAGATGAAAGATGTTGGAACCTTCCAGTCAGCCGCTCTACTTGTACATGAAATTACACGTTTTAAGGAAAGCATGGAATGATCTCACTGTTCCCGTTGAAGGGAAAAAGAAAAAAGATAAAGTGATAAATCCATATGCACAAGACTGAAAATATTCCTCATATGACAAAGGAGAACCTTCAAGTTTCCAAAAGCAAAGAGATATTTGAGGCACAGCTCTCCACTTGCCTTGCCTGCTAATGTGTGGTAAACATAATATGCCTCTCCCATTCTAAGCTTTCATCCGTCCCTGCAGAGAACCCAGCTGGACCGACCGGCATTACATGTTGTACATGTTCGGGATGCTGGGCAAGGAGTATGAACAAAACCATCAGTATAATGAATCACCTCCATGATTTTGTGTAAAATCGCTCTTACGGGACATCTTGTCTGTTTATGCTCGTTTTGGTACTATTTTCTCACCTTCAATGCATATTTTGCTGCAACATAGCCCCCCCAAAGAGTGGTCCAGGAGAATGAAATTCTCTAGTTTCTTGGCTTTCCTCGATGCCATGCCTCAAATGAATCGATGAATCATGTCTCCGCTTCTGCAAAATAGAACCGCCTTGAGAAGCAATGCATCTGTATCTTCTTTTCTAGGAAAAAGGTTGAAGATCTTAATTATCATCAATGATAATGACGAATGATAGTGATGGTGATAGTGATGTCGGATGATGGACTGATGGTGGTGCTAATATCAACATCATAGATTGATAGAGAGATAGGGAGAGAAAACCCTAAACCTTCAGTCGCCTTGCAAGTGAAATCTGGTCGGCTCGAAGCACCACACCTATAAACCTAAAACATTCTGTCTATCGGTATAGGAGCAAGATGATTACGTGGAATATATCGACAACAATTTGTGGTTTTCATTTACATATACAAATCCATTAGCGAATTCATAGTTTATCACCCGAGCAGATCTAAGGCATTGACATTGAAATGGTCAGCAAGAGCATCGAAGCTCCAGAAGAAGAAACATTGCGCGGCTCCACAACCATGGACCATAACAAGCGTTGGCGATTTGTCTGATTTGTTCTTCTCGAAGAGAGATGAATACTTGAGTAGAGAGAGTAATCTCTGCTCCGATGCGATAATGTCTGCTCTGGATGTGGGAACCCATCGCAGCGTTGCTGCCATGTCTTGTGCCAATCCGAAAATGGCGAGGAAGAAAACGAAGAAGAAGAGGAAGAAGAAGACGACGATGGTGAAGACGATAGCGATGGCGATGGCGAAGCCATGCGAGCCCAGAGCTTCTTCCATGGTGGTCGGTGAGGAAGAAGAAGAAGAAGAAGAAGAAGAATGGTGAGAACGATGATGTAGATGGTGGTGCATGATGATGTAGACTGTGCTGAGGTGATGCTGGTGATAGCGATGATGGTGATTTGATGGTGATGGTCATGATACGACTGTTGAAAGTGGATGATGGATGATGAATAATGGATGATGATGATGGTGGCGGTGGTGATGATGATGGTGGCGGTGGTGATGATGATGGTGGTGGTGGTGATATGATGGATACCGATTGTCAATAATGGATGGTGGATGATTGATGATGATGGTGGTGGTGGCGGTGATGATGATGATGCTGATGGCGGTGATGGTTGCCAAGGGAAGATGGTCTTTCCACAAGTTCTTTTCTCGAGTATTGGGATATGACAAAAGAGCCATTGTGTTATGGTGCTTTTCAATTTATACAAGAATTTATAAAATTCATACCAAAATTTATACCATAATTTATGCAAATTATAACTGAATTTATACCAAATTTTTTACTAACAAGTCATGCCAGAATTTATATGACTTTATACAATTTATATCTGAATTTATAAAATTCATACCTAAATTTATACTAGAATTTATAATAATTATAGTTAATTATATTGAATTTGTATTTGCCTTTATATTAATTAGCATTCATACTAGAATTTATATGAATTTATACTAGATTATAGAGAATTTATACTAGAACTTCTAAAATCCATACCAAAATGCCTGCAATAACAAAATATTTTCACATAACATACACATATTCCAACAGAGATTTCAACCCATATTTCATCTTGAATCAAAGATAAAAAGGTGTGGAAGTTGGATCAGCAACTGCAACCATGCAAAGCAACAAGCTTAAACAAATGTCATGAAGACATATAGTTTGGCTTGTAAAGATTTGAGCTCAACTCACAACCTCTTGGTATATGAATCAAACGTTTAACTATTATTATAATATATTTGATATATTATATTAATAATTATATTATTATTTATTACAATATAAAGCATTCTAGAATATTCAATTATTATCTTACATATCATAAATATTTAGAATACTCTAAAACACTCTCGAATGTTTTTTAAAGACTTATATATAGATGATCGACGATAATAGTGATGGTGATGATGGTGATCTGATGATGATAATGATGGTGATTTTTTTTTTAAATAATAGATATCTTGTCATTAGTTGTCGAAAAAAACTTTACATATGTAAGATACTGTGTTTCACACCTCAACATCAATTTTGTGCTCCACATTCAGATGTTCGAATTTCAAGCATTTGTTCTAAGCCCTTACATTGGGAATGCACATGTATAAACCCAGTTTCATTCCTAATGCTGAACAAGGCTAATCTTGCAAAACTCTATCACAATGTTAATTACAGATTTTTCCAATCTCAGGCTATCCTAACTTTCATTCCCGTTTCCTTTAATCAAGACATTCACATGAGGTTCAAACAATTTCAACTTGAGTAGTTGTTCCGTTAGTATTTTCCCAAACTCTATCACAATGTTTGCATTGGGTTATTCTAAGAAACATAGAATTCAAAATTACAATATCAATCATTTGTTCTAAGTAATAACATGGGAGATACGTATGTTTATAACCGCATTTAGCAAGGCTAGATTTGCACATATCCCTTAATCAAGTTATTCAAATCACATCAAGTTGAACATCTTCAACCTAAACATTTTTTCCATCAATATTCCATTCACCAAGGCTGAATTTGCACACCCCATCATCAAGGCATTGGCATCATGTTGAAAATATTCATACTAAACATTTTCTCTATTAGTATTCGCCCAAACTCTATCATGGTGCTTGCAATGGGCTTTTCCATAGCCCACAGAATTCCAAACTGCAATATCGCATGTGTTTAAGTTTTATATACTGTACCACAATTGGTTGGCTTGCCAACCAAGAAACCAATAAATAATGAATGGGTCTACCAACCCATGCCAGTAGTAGAAAAATAAAAGCATCCCTTACCATATTTCCCATTTCAACATCACTATCTTAATGACTCCCAAGAATCCAAACATTCCATTTGATTTAGATTCAGCAGCCCTAGTATGTACATATCCATAAATCAAGCCACTCAAACTACAAAATTCCGGACTAAAATATTGATTTTGCTTCCTCCACATTCGACATATTGTTGTAATCGAAGTAACACCACTGTACCAATTATTGCCAAATAAGCCTGAATCCAATCAATGAATACAACTTGTGCATTCATTTGTTTCCCCATACTTTAGGTAAACATCGTGTATAAGGAGGAAACAACCAATTCGGTGGTGGATATCGTCACTTTACGCTTCCATTTTGTATAGCATAAAATCCTTTATTACTCCATTTTGCATGAAAACCTATTTTCTTTAACCTATTGTTTCATCTTGCTCCCCTTCAATGGTCTGAAATATAGCTTTTAACTTCCCCACAATTTCTCGCCATATCACTTTTATCGTCTCTTGTGTTGGAATACAAACATTTGTGAATGTCTTGAGGCATCTTGCTTTCCCAATATGTCATATGACAATTTAAAATTAAAATCCATAGCTCCTATGCACTATTACTTTGCAGGTTGTTGGTCATCTCTTACAAAGGTATTTCACAGATTCCGAGTTTGTGAGAAGTTGGATGAAACTTGTCAAAATCTGCATGCAGTTGTTAGAAAGTAAGAAGTTGTCCAAAATAGGTAGAATTTCACAATAGTATCAAAATACACTATATAAAACAGAATTTGGATGAAACTTCTTAGACTTTTTCCTAAATTCCTCAAAAATTAAGAAAGTATCAAAAATTTTGAAAATTTGAAAGAATTGTCAAAATACACTCTATTTAAATGAATTTGGACAAACTTCTAATTTGTCAAAAAAGTAGTTAAGGGAGAGTTTAAATTTGTGAAAACTTGAAAGGCTTGACAAAATGTTCACTAGAATTTAGCAGAAAGATCACAACACATACCTAGGTTTCTCATAAAGTATCCAGAATTGTTAAAATTTAATAGCATGTGAAACAATGGTCGAAATGCTCTATATACACCAGCATTTGGCCGGCATTTCATACAATATGTTTGAGTTTGCTCAGAAGATGGGCGAAACTTATCTAAATCTCCCTCAAGTTATCAGAAAGTAAGAAACTCTCTGAAATTGTCAAAATTTCACTTTGCTATCAAAATACACTATTTAAAAAAGGATTTGGATAAAACTTCTCAAAATCTACCTAAATTCCTCAAAAACTAAGAAAGTATCTGAAATTTGACAAAATCGTCAAAATACACTCTATAGAAGAAGAACTTCTCAAAATTTGCTTGAAATATTTATTAAAAAATAGGTAGAAGGTGTTTGAAGTTGTGAGAGCTTCAAAGAGTTGTCAAAATGCTCTATATTCACCACAAATTGGTAGAAAGATGCCAAAAGATACATGAGCTTCCAAGAATGCAAGAAAATGTCGAAAATTGTAAAAATTTTAGAGAATGTGAAGGTCAAAATTCTCTATATACACCAACATTTTCTAGAAAGTTCATACAATATTCTTGAGTTTGTGAGAAGTTGGAAGAAACTTGTCAAAATCTGCCTACGGTTGTCAGAAAGTAAGAAATAGTTCGAAATAGTCAGAATTTCACAATAGTGTCAAAATACACGATATAAAACAGAATTAGGATGGAATTTCTCAAAATTTTCTTGAATTCCTCGAAAATTAAGAAGGTATCTGAAATTTTGAAAATTGTCAAAATATACTATTTAACCGAATTTTGACGAACTTCTAATTTTTCAAAAAATAGCTAGAAAGTGTTTGAATTTGTGAGAAGTTGAAAGAATTGTCGAATTGTTCTATATTTACTGGAATTTAGCAGTGCGAGTAGTCCAGGACCCAGGCTTTTAGGTTACAGGAGGAGATTGCTTGCCTTCTTCGGAGAATACGATTATCGTAAATTGAAACATAGGTTCTCTTATTCGAGGAATGACTCCAGTCCATACGAGGCACTAGGCGGAGATTTCGTGAGTCCGACGGTGTTCGAAGCGGTCTATAACCATCCTCTCCCGATTCTTCTGCTGATTCAGTTGTTTTGGGTTTAACTGCCTTGTCGGTGCACTCTCGATTCACAATTCGATCTTTCGGACGATCACTGTGGCCGAGGCTGAAAGTTACAAATTTGCAGATAATAACCTTGTGTGTGCATCACCCATTCAATGTACCCGAAGTGTGAAACCTGTTTGAGCTGTGAACCCAAGCAAGCTCCCATGTCCGGATTAGGGTTAGGGTTTTCTGTCAATGTGGTAAGCGCTCTGCAGAGACGCATGCAGTAGCCCCCTTGAGCTCGCCATGGCAGTCGCCTGCCATTTCTCTTTTCTGCAGGGAGCGGGCGAGAAGGAACCAGGTCTTGGTCTCGTTCCATGGAAAACCCTTGGGCCAAGCACATCGGCACGTCGGTGCTTTCGAAGCTTGTAGCCTCGGATATGGAGGCCTTTTCAAAACACAGGTTTGTTGGTTTTACCTCCATTGGAGGTGCTTGTTGGATGGGTCTCAAGCTGTGGATTATCATGAAGTGCTGCTTGGGAATCATTTCCGAGCATCAAATTTCTGGTCGAGCACTTGCTCCACACGAAGAACAAGCCTTTTCGAAGGTGCTTTGATGCTACTTTTCTTGTCCAAGCATCTCAATTCTGGTGGTGTTCCATCATGTCACCGCCATTCTAGTATGTCGACTGCTCTAGCATTGCCATTGTCACAGAAAGTTGTTGGGTTTTTAATTTTTTAATTTTTTTATAAATTGCACTCATGTGTGATTGATCCAGAGCCTGGCCATTGCGGTGCCAATTTGCAAACCTGTTTGGCTTGTATTCAACAACTTTCTCATGGAGCCAGGTTCTTTCTGGACACAGATCGATGGCTAACCAAATCAGTTTGGTACCATCCTGTATCCATCCATGGACCCTTTGTTGCGTGTACAGTTCACTCTAGCATTTTCCTAAAGCACTTAAGCAAGATGCAGCCATCATCAATCAAATCGAAGGCTCCGCATTGCCATAGAAATGTCGTATTCATTCAAAGTTTGTATGGCCCATAGCACGTGGGGATGCCCGTCTGCGTATGCTTGCTTGATCCTGGGAGGTATATGAACCCTATGTTGAGCAATCTTGCGATGGGAGTCAATTGTGGCATGGCATGCCCATCACAGTGTGAATCTTAAGTCACTTTTAGCATACATTATGACCATGATCTAAACTCGTTTCTTGGCTTTACTGCCATGTCAGCCTCTCAGAAGAGAGGCCTTTAATGTTGCTAAATGGCTATCAACGTTTCAACATGCATGCCTTGATTTACCAGGGATGTCTGTGCTGCGTTATGGGGAATGCTGGGTGCCCATAAATTGTCATTATACATGGAAGTATGATTTATTGTTAGTCGAATTCTTTGTGATCTATTGCCCCCATTGGCAGTATACAGTGTCCAAGAGCTCAGAACAATTTGTCATGCAGATCATTTTCAACTTCCACAGTGTGTTAACTCATGTTGAGATGCTCCCCACCCTTGCATTCATCAAGTCTGCCATCCTCCATAGTCTCATGATCATCATACCTGTGGCGAACTCGTGGAATGCATGTGATGCTGGTAAGCATAGCCGTGCACTGTATCGCCACGCTGAAGATATACTGCATATATTTTGCAGGGTAGCCAATGGCTAATTGCCGAAAAAGCTGTGTCAGGGTAGCCAATGGCTAATTGCCGAAAAAGCTGGACACAAAGGCATCGATGACGAAGGTAGTAATCCTATGATGTTTTTTCAAGACTGTTCATGTGATGCAAATTGGAGTGGGATGATGCATTTCTATGTCATGCACACGTCAAAGAGGTGGCAGTTTGTTTCAAGTACTCAATTTGGAGAGGACATGAATCATCATCATTGATGGATGGGGAGCATGTTCCTTATACAGTAACAAGAGTGGATGCATGATTGCATTGGCATTTTGGAGCTTTCTGCAAAACATTCGCATGAACTGTAACGAGGTGGAGATCCTGTCTCTTATCTTTTGTGGCATACCAAATATTCTTACTCAAAGCAATTCCCTGTTGAAAGATTTGGCCAAGCGACATTCTCTTGCCCAAGGGCACAAACACCTGAATATGGGTCCACACATGCTATCGATTGTTCCATGCCATCTATTTACTTCTGTTGTGGCTCCTTTTATGGCTTCATTGTTATACCATTTTCTGTGGGTTTTGTCGGGTTTTTTCTATGGCACACATGCCTTGGAAGCATAACAAGTGGCGCTGCTCTCGTCATCAATCAGTGACCCATCATCCTTTTGAGGTCGACCAAGGATTCAGATCAATGGGTTTCATCTCTCCATACAAAGGCTCCAACCAAAGCTGTGAGGATTCAGATAAATGGGCAGATAGAACATCTCTCCATACAAATCATGGGCCGTGTGTGTACCACATTCTCCCCTCTTTTGATTGATGATTGCTTGATCAGATTTGATTCTTGACCCCAGAATTGATGCATTATTACTGATAAGATGGGCATATTCATATCGAAATACATACACAGAGCTCCATGGAGAGCGTCCTCCTTACGGGATCCCAAACCGCACTCTCAAGTAGCAATGGATCCTTAATAAAAAGCTCGCAGCTTCTGGGCCAAGAAGGCAGGCCTTGATGCATGACACATGTGATGCCACAGGCAGAGCCAATGGGCCGATGGAACCTTATATTTTAATCAAGGAACCCAACACTTTGTGTCCCATCTCGGGTGTGGATGTCAGGTTTTGGAAGCAAAGGTCTTTTTTCTTGGGGTGGGGGGGGGGGGGTGTATATATATAAATCATGGTTTGGCTGCACCAGCTTCTTCCCATAGAAAGAAAGATAGAGAGATGTGATCGGAGTATGAATGAAAGGATGAAGGATGATTGGGTACTAGTGACTGGGCTTGATCGATTTTCACCGATGATGATGAAGATGAGGATGATGGTGAAGATGAGGATGATGATGTGTTTACTAGTTGTACACCAGAAGAGCATGATGATGGTGCTTGTGCATGGAGAAGTGATGAGCAATAATACCAGGGAAGTGGTGGGCAAGTACGAGCTGCTGCTGCGCAATGCGGGGATCGCGTCGATGCACACGGCGGTGACGCACTTTGACACCGTCGTGCTCCTCGACCGCACCGACATCGGGCCGTCGCGGATGGCGCTGCCGCCGCACCGTTGCCGCGATGACACGCGGGACTTGGCATTGAAGCACGATTGCACGGCGCATTCGGCGTTGTTCACGCCCGGCCTGAATGCAATCCGCCCGCTCCTCGTCCTCACCGACACGTGGTGCTCGTCGGGCGCGTTCCTCGCCGATGGAACGCTGCTGCACACGGGCGGCGACTTCGACGGCAAGCTGGGCGTGCGCACCTTCCGCCCGTGCGCCGCCACTTCGTGGGCGAGCTGCGATTGGGCGGAGCTTCCGGCGCGCCCCGACACGTCGCTGGTGGAGCCGCGCTGGTATGCGACCGACCAGCTCCTCCCTGACGGCCGCGTCATCGTCGTGGGCGGCCGATCCACGCCCTCGTACGAGTTCTTCCCTCGCCCTTCCGGCACCCGCACCAGCTTCTTCCTAAAGTTCCTCGCCGATGCTGCCAACGACTTGGAGGGCGATAACTTGTACCCGTTCGTGCACCTCCTCCCCGACGGGCACCTCTTCGTGTTTGCCAACCGTGACTCCGTGTTGCTCGACTACCAGCGCAATACCGTGATTCGGACGTACCCGAGAATCCCGGGGAACCCGCGCAACTATCCGTCGGCCGGGAGCTCGGTGCTCCTCCCGCTCGAGGACGGGTTCGGGTCGGCTGAGGTGCTGGTGTGCGGCGGTGCGCAGCTGGGCGCGTTCGCTCGCCCGGGGCTCCAGCCCGGCTGCTCCGACACTTGCGGCCGCATGCTGCTGACTTCCCCGGAGCCTCGGTGGACGATGGAGGTGATGCCCATCGGGCGGTGCATGGGCGACATGATCCTGCTGCCCAACCGTGACGTGCTGATCATCAACGGCGCGAAGAACGGATCGCAGGGCTGGGGTTATGCGTCCAGCCCGGCCCTCAACCCTGTCGTGTACCGGCCCAAGGCCCATCCCGAGTCGCGGTTCGTGGTGCAGCCTCCCGCGACGATCCCGAGGATGTACCACTCGACGGCCAACCTGCTGTCGGATGGCCGCGTCCTGATCGCGGGGAGCAACCCGCACCAGTTCTACACGTTCGACGCAACCGAGTTCCCGACCGAGCTCCGCGTTGAGGCGTGGCGCCCCTTCTACTTCAACACGCCCTACCGCGCCTGGAGGCCCCACATCCGTTCCGGCCCCTCCACCATCACCTACGCTACGCCTTTCAACGTCACGTTCTCGTGTCCCCGTATTGGCACCGTCGAGATGAACCTTGTCAGCTCCTACTTCACCACGCACTCGTTCTCACAGGGCCAGCGCCTGCTTAGATTGCACACCTCCTCTCCTGCGACGCGCCTCGCGAATGGGCTCTATGCCATCACCGTCATCGCTCCCCCCGATGCCAACGTCGCCCCGCCCGCCTACTACATGATGTTCCCAATCGTCATGGGAATCCCCGGGGTCGCCAAGTGGATCCAGGTGGTCACGCCTCCCTAGCTCCAGTTTCTTGCATCCTGACTCTATGTTCACACCTACCTCCCTATCGTTCACCGTTGGTCAGCCATGCGATCGAACTCGTTGTAGTGCATGTGTACATATACTGGTCCTTTGTAAAGTAACGGTGCTCTCACAGATGATTTGCTGCTCAAACTGGCTGCACCTGTCGTTATGTCTGTCTCTTGTGAGACTGAAGAGTTGTCGTACGCTACACGCTTGCATGGTTTTTGGATGATGAAGTTTTGGGCCAAACTGCTGTCAAGTTCGCCTAGGGCCTGGGAACAGTTATCTGTCAATCAACGATTCTGGTTTATCTCCTCGAACAAAAATTGAACAAACATTTTAAAAATTTGCTTAGATTTGTAAGAATTTGACAGAATTGTCAAATTTGACTAAATTTCTCAAAAGGGAAAAAGTGTGTTAAATTGTTAGAATTTAAGAGAATTGTAAAAATTACACTCTTTTAAACACAAATTGAACAAACGTTCTCAAAATTTGCTTAAATTTCTAAAAACATAATTAGCAACTGTCTGAATTTATGAGAATTTTAAAAAATTGTTAAAATGCTCTATATGCACCAAAATTGGCATAAAAAGTTCACAAAATTTTCCAGAGTTTGTCAAGAAGGAAGAACATGTCCGAAATTGTGTGAATTTGACCAAATTGTCAAAACTTTTTTAAACAAGAAATCAGACAAAACTTCTAGAAAAGGTGCTTGAGTTATCAAAAGTAAGAAAGTGTGTGAAATAGTGACAATGTGACAAAAATGATCAAAATACACCCTCTAATGAACAAATTATCAAAATTATCAAGATACCTAAAGAAAACCACCACCAATCTCAAAGAATGAACAAATCCCCGAAGCACTATACCACGAAACCCAACCAACAAAAACAAAAGAGAAAATGCACTTAACTAACCATATTCAAAGCTTCCATTGTATCCACCCAAGCTGAATGCTGAACAACAAGCATAATCATTCCACCACGATACATTGAACACCGAACCACATGTATATTTCAATCCAATCACCTACAATTGCAAGATGCCCAAGAAGAAGCAAGGACCTCTTGGAAAGCATCCCAAGCAAGTCGTGTCTTTTCCCCCAACATATGACCACATATTTCCGAAGAAGTGCCCTTACCACAAACTTCTAAAAATTAGTTTGACCTTGTATAGAATAAGAATGGGTTTGAATTTGTTAGAGTTTGATAGAATCATCAAAAGACAGAATTGTGTCAAAATACACTCAATAAAACAGAATTGACTTAATTTGGATGAAACATTTTAAAAATTGACTCAATTTCTTAAAAAGTAAAAAGTGGCTTAAATTGTCAGAATTTAAGAGAATTATAAAATTACTCTTTTAAATAGAAATTGAATAAGCGTTTTTAAAATTTGCTTAAATTTATTAAACAATAGTTAGAAATTGTTAAAATTTAAAAGAATTGTCAAAATGTTCTATATGCACCAAAATTTCCCAAAAAAGGTTCACAAAAGTTTTTGGAGTTTGAGAGAAAGGAAGAATGTGTATGAGATTGTGTAAATTTGACAGATTTGCCAAAATACAGAGTCTCTCTAAAGTAGCATTTCGACAAAACTTCTACAAAATATGCTTGAGTTTGTCAGAAGTATGAAAGTGTCCGAACTTGTGTGAGTTTAATAGAATTATCAAACTACACTCTCTAAAACAAAATCTAGAGAAAATTTTTGAAATTTTCTTGTTCTTATTACAACGTAAGAGAGTGTATGGACCATCTTCCTCCACGAGGCACCGTCGACGAGTTGGGCTGTTTGGGAATGCAGCCCTAAGTGGGTGGTAAATTTTATCCAACGCTAAATACTGGCAAGATACCGATAGTGAACAAGTCCTGCGAGGGAAAGATAAAAAGGACTTTGAAAAGAGAGTTAAAAAGTGCTTAAAATTGTTGGGAGGGAAACGAATGGAGGCTGCAGGTGCACCCAGTTGGATGCGGAATGGTGTGAGCCTCGGTCGGGTACGGTCGGTCGGATGTGGGGCGCTGGTCAGCGTGGGCTGGCATCGTGGGACAAAAGCGAACTCTCGTTGCTTGCCGATGTTGTCGTGGCAGTCGAGGAATGAAGTGTGTTGTTTGACAAGCTTTATGTGCTCCTAGAAATTGTCACGGACAGATATAGAAGAGTAGACAGAGCTAGGCCAGAGTAGAGGAGGTAACAGGGAAGAATATAGACGAAGATGAGTATTGATTTTGAAACCCTGTATTTATACAATTCCAGGACTCCTGCATACAAGAAGAGTGTCTTGCATGTAAGAAGAGTGTCCTGCATGCAAGGGGGCGATGCATGCAGAGGCTTCTAGAAAGTTCCACAACTTTCTCGAACATCATAAAGAGATATTAAATGTATATGTTGGAATTTATATTATGAGATTATATTTGATCGATCGGTTAGAATGATTGGTTCTTTGAACAAAATCATGGGTTCAAAACTTGTCTATATGATATTATCCTCCCTTCAAGATTGCCCTACAAAACGTGGTCGTAATTTTAGTGGATAGCGTTCATGAAAGACACGATAACTCCCATGTTGCTTTTGAGATAGGGTACCTTTTCTAAAAGATAAGATATTGTGACTTGCGACAGAAGAGACGAGAGTCATGAATTTAGTCGACCTCATATTTTTTGCTAGTCGAGAGATGGATGGGTGGTGGAGGAGAAGTGTGCAGATTGGGGATATCAGATTAATCATGAGGTTTAAGAAAAGAGACATGAAATACATTATGAATACAAAAGTCATGGGATAGTAGCTCTAAGTGGACAACCATTAAACCTATTTACTCGATAACTTAAAAAAAGCCTAACTTCTTGTAATCGAGTTTTGGACAAGGATGAGCTGTGACAATATTGCGACGGAGAAGCCAAATAAAGTCACTTACCTCGAACAGTGGAGCATCTGAGTGAAGATGGTTTGCTTGCACCTTATAGTGTTCTCCAGTGAGGGTAAGCTCCAAAGTAAGGTCACGATGTACATTGTTGGCTGGGATTTACGAAATTACGGCGAAGCTGTAATTACATAATTTTACGGAAAATAAGACAGTCAGGAATTCGGGTTTACGAGAAAACGGGGAGTCGTGTTTTAGATCCGAACAGACGTATGTAAATAGGATTCCGGTGATCCGAAAGGACACAAAAGTTGTATATAAGACCGTGGGGTCTGCCTTGTACAAAGTCCGAAATTGTTAATATTAGAAGAGCTTTGCGCCTATCTATTGTGGAAGTCTTGTGCGTGGCGGTCTATCTGTCTATCTATTGTAGTCGGGAGGTTATGTAATTACGGAAGTAACGCATAGCCGGGATTACGGCCGGAAGCTTACGGTCTTACGACAAGGAAGATTAAGTTGATAGGGATTTTCCTGGATCTATCGGAGAGCCGTAAGTGAGTTGCAGGCCAAGTGGAACGTAACGATATACCCATTCATCTTCACCCACGTAAAGTCTTAGTCTTTCTCTAGAAGGGCTAACACTCTTTTGGCGACCACGACGACTTGAATCGGAATTCAAGCCAGCAAAGATCGAATGGATGACGTC
>JBBBWG010011324.1:0-20911 GCA_037176905.1 Azolla pinnata
ACAATAACTCAAAGACCCAAAACTGCGTTTGGGCTAAATAGTGAAGAAATCTCATCTCAAGTTTGTTGAGCAGAACAATTTGTACAAAAACTCAAAGACCCAAATACTTCTTTTGGGCCAAATAGTGAAAAAAATCTCAACTCTGGTTTGTTGAGCACAAGAAATGGCACAGAAACCCAAAGAGCCAAATACTTCTTTTGGGGCCGAAGAAGCGAAAAAACATCTCAGCTCAGGCTCTGGATTTGCTCAAGGATGTCGCGTAAAAAATTGAGAGACGATCGAATGTTTTCTGTTATGCGCGCATGTAACGCTTCGGTGAGAGTAGGCCATGAACCGCTTCAAAAACTTAAAGAGTGATGGAAAAGACCGGATCCGATGGATGATGCTTGCAGTTTTTGTCGAGATCTCGAAAAATAAGGTAAAATACAGTTCTAACCTTAATCCTCACTTGTATGTCTGTTTCATATATATATTCTCTCGCTCAATCTGTGTAGCGTCCTTCTCCGTACGTCTGCATCGAGAACTGTTCTTGCCCCACAAACTCACGGTCAGTCTTGCATGCCTCCTCCTTGAAATACATCGATTCCGATAGGTGCATTCTTTATATGATCCGTGCTCGTCGAGCTGATAAAGCTCATTCCATTCTTTAAACTTGGCCTCGGTTGGAGCCATGCTTTGGCTTTGAACTGTGAAAATTTCAACAAGATCGAATAGACCATCTAGTAACCATTTGAGTTTTGTCATCCGGCTGTTCCGAGAGTCAAAAGCTTTTGTGCCATCAGAACTTCTTCAGACTCATGCTTGCATGTATAGGGCGGGCGAAAGAATAGGAATGGAAACGCTAATATAGCTAATGTATAGCTAACAATTCAGAAATTAATAAGCTATCTATCAGCTATTTGGCACAATGAGAATAGTCAATATTTTTCTTTGTTTTTCATAGAAAGAAATGCTTTCCTGCTTCTTCTTCATGGGAGCCAAGGCAAACAACTTTTTCGGTTTGCTCGTTAATCATGCTTTCACCTCTACTCTGCTGAAGAAGCCATAAGCTCAACAATCTAGGAAGCTCTAAGTAGGAACTTGGAAGAGAGGATAAATGAGATTTCTACTAGAAAATCTTGGTTAGACGACGGGGGAATTAAATTTCACCGAAATGCCCGCATTGACATGGATCACTGTTGATTAAATGGTGGAGTTCATCGAATCAATGTAAGGCTTATTTATGAGAAAATCTCCACAACCATGAGAGGCTTCAAGAGGCGATTAGCTACGGAGAACTGCGGATCACATGCTTCAATGCCAAAGCACAAATTCTGGATGCTTTTGAAACCAGCATAAAAAAAACATGAATAAACAATGGCTTCGAAGGACAACCTCCGAGTGGCTCAAATAATCAGATAAATGCAGCAGCATGGTTTTGCATCAGCTAATTTGGAGCAAAATTTCACTGAGCAATCTGATATGACAGCAGCAACAAAAAGACTGCAACTTCCTCATATACCTTTTTGCATAACCTCCCTCGAAATTACTGCAAAGTCAGCTTCTTTCGTGCACCATCAAATAAGCTACAGTTTGGATTATATTGCAAAAGACTGCATTTGTCTTGTATCCTCGGACAATCTACACAATGAATCTACTGGAATAGTTTTGAATACCCCACAACAGAAGTGCTACAAAGACTGCTATTTCCTTGTACCTTAGAAAAACTTATGATATGATTTATGCAAAGACTGCATTTTTCTGGTACAATGGCGTTGCAACAATGACTGCACGCACCTTTCTTTGCACCTTCAAGTAATCTACAACAAATTAATTACTGCAAAGACTACTGCATTTTTCTGGTATCTCCAGATAGTCTGCAATGGCATTGCTACAATGTTCAAGTAATCCACAGCAAAATTACAACAAAGTCTCCTTTTTCTGGTATCTTCAAATAGTCTGCAATGGCATTGTTACAATGACTGCAACTTTCTTGCACCTTCCAGTAATCTACAACAAAATTACTGCAATGACTGCATTTTTCTTGTGCATTACAATGACTCTATTACAAGGCATTCCATTCACAGCATAGCATATATACACATGTTTTGCAGACTGCTGGATGAATAATTCACTGGATGACAATGTTGATGCCTAGGCCTTGGGATCCCATCACAAGCATATCTTGATCTTGCCCAATTAATGATGGATAGGGAGAACAATACATGTAGTGATGCCCTTCCAAAAGACTATGTGAAGGGAACCAGAAAAAAGTTTAGTTTCTCCACCCTCAGTACAAAGGTTTTTTTCTTTCCTCTCATTGTTGTAAAAGGTTTTCATATAAAAGCACTTCTGACACGAGAAAAATTCCCACCATTGTTACAGTATGAAACCTTCTGGAGATGGTAGGTATGGAAAACAAGCTCGAGGAATTCATGTCAGAGCTGAAAGGCAAAACCCCAAAATCCTTTTGATATGTGAATCTATCTATATATACATATGTATATGTATATAGGTAGGGAAAAAAAAAAACAAGCACACAGGGTGATTTCCATTGTCAGAACAGGCGAAATTTCATGTATGTGACTTACTCCGAAGATGGAAATACATCTTTCACAGCCGAAGCCGCGCTGAGATAGTTGAGAGTATTCCGCAGGGTTTCCTTCTCTCGCTTCAGCCTCTGCGCAGTGTCTTCGAGCTCGAGCAGAGCTTGCTGCTCGGCTGGAGCTCCCTCGAAGGTACTAGCAACCCAGAAGGAGAACGGAGTGGGGAAGAGATTCTTCCTCAGATCTTCGGGCGTTTCTTTGTCGGCCTTCCCATTCAATCGATTCGACAGCCGAATCACATCCTTCATACACGTCTCGACCTCGTTCGCCAGGCTCTCGACATCTTCGTCCTCATCGGTCGAAGGCCTGTCTTCGAGCCATTCCACCTGAGCAACGAGGTACGGCTTGCTCCGCAGTATCGACAAAACCCTAAACCTCTCCTGGCCTTTGCAGATGATGAAGAACCTGTCGTCGACGAGGCGCTCGTGCTTGATTACCTCCGCGACGCACCCCACAGCTGCCAGGCTCGAGGTCTGCGGATCGGTGTAGATGAGCCCGAACCGCAGATCGGTTTGCAGCAGCGTGTGCATCATCATCCGATACCGGAACTCGAAGATCTGCAGCGGGGTCACGGAGCCGGGGAAGAGGATGAGCGGGAGCGGGAACAAGGGGAGCTCCGCCCTGTTCGAGTCGAGCTTCTCCGAAGCTTCGTGCGCTCGCTCCGAGGCGGAGCAACACAGCCTCATGCATCTCCTCTGCTGCTTGCTCGTGATCCCCTTGAGGAAGAAGCCATAGCCGGAAGCTTTGATTCTCGGGGAGGGGAGATGACAGCCGCCGCGGACCTCTCGTCGGCTGCCGATGCGGGAAGGGAATGTGGAAGGGGGAAGTACCTGGTGATGTGAGAGCAAGCTCTCCATGGATTCTTCCTTGCTCCTTGCTCCTTGCTCCTTGCTCCTTCCAATCTTGAAAGAAACAGCAGCAAACACAGTCCTCTCAACTCTTCTTCTCTGCTGAATGAATCTCTCTCGATCTTTCCCTCTGTCTGCCTCAAACTTGTGGCTCACCTCTGGCCATGTCTTCTCTGAGCAGGACCTGCAAAAGGAACAGGGTCCACCTTCCCTGTTCTGTGCCCCTGTTCTGTTCTTCCTTCCTTCTTCTTCTTCTTCTTCTTTCTTCCTCTTCTTCTTTCTTCTTCTACATATCAAAGAAGAAGAAAAATGTGAGGCTCAGATTACCTTAAGTTTTAGGTCCATGAAATACAGAGAAGAAAAAACCAACATTTGCAAGATACATGAGCTCTGGTTTTTTATTATTATTTATTTTAACTCCCTCAATCAGATAGATCATTTCTTCTGATTTCATTCGATCGCGTCGGGTTCGGAGTGTCGGTTTTCCGAACCCTTATCCGAACCCCAGATCTCCTCATCTTCCGAGTTTCCGAAGAATCGTCTGATCGCAATCGAGAACCATTTGCATGCGGGCATATCTAGTGGTTAGCTTTGTCCACTGGGGCTCGACAGATTATACCACTCTTATCCGAACCCGGATCTCCTCATTGTTTGAGTTTTGGGTCCATTTGATCGCATCGAGAACTCTTTGCATGTGGGTATCTGGTGGTTAGCATGTCCATCAACTCGCATCTATCACGAACAGATACAGAAGAGCAGATAGAGCTAGACAAAGGTAGAAGAGACAACTGAGAAGAAGATTGAAGAATCTGAGTATTGATTTTGTAACTAGTATTGTTCGCCTTGATTAGGATCAAGGTGAACCCCTGTATTTATACAATTCTAGGACTCTTACATTCAGGAAGTGGTTCCTGCATGCAAGGGGGAGATGCATGCAAAGGCTTCTAGAAAGTTCCATAACTTTCTAGAAGTTCAGAAAGAGATATCAAATGTATATGCATTGACATTTACATCATTAATTTATGTTTGATAAATCGACCAGTCTAATTACTAGACTAATTGACTCTCTAAAGAAGGCCATGGGTTTGAAACCCGTTTATATGACAACCTCGACGCTTGACAGATTATACCATCCTTCTTCTGCTTTGCTAGAGCTTGATATCTCCTCGATTTTAACAGCGTTCCTTTGTAAGCAAATGTTGTATGGCTCTTGGGGTTGCGTTGATGCTGCACGTGCTCCTCCTCGACCCTGTTGTGGCCAATGGAAGATTGATGTGTGAGAAGCTTCTATTGAGTGTGGTTGTAGAAGTTGCTCTTGACATCTGCATCTTTCCTGTAAACTGGCCAATCACGATTCTCTACTCTACTAAGAATCATGTCACATTGATCGATGGGTTTATATGGCACAATTGACAACCAAGAATCTAGAGACGGTATGAACACCAAAAGCCTAATCATATCATCAAACAATGGATATCAACCATGCATGCTTGTAAACCATCTCTGGATTCATCCATCCCCATCAACTTCCATCAAGGTCATCATCCTAACATATTCAGAGCAATTTACTGTACTCTTGGTCATGGAGAACACCGAATCACCCATGTTTGTAATCACAGTTCACCTCACGTCTCATTGACAGATCATTTCCCCCCTACATACTTTCTTAAAGAGGCATTCGCGAAGATTCCCAACCAAATCTGGCTTTGACAAGCAACGACACAGGACCGACAAGGCTTTATGACCAATCCACATAGATCGATCGAGGCGCTTGGATACATTGCAAAACATACGGTTTTCGCTTGCTTATTGACATGAATCATCGATAGCTGATCCTTCTTTTGTGAGTAGTAGAGGTTGAAGTTCAAAAATCCAAGTTCCTAGTTCCAACATACATGTGTGTGCATGCATGCATGCATGTATGTATGATATACTTTTACAACCTCCTAAAGAGCAAAGAATGAAATCCAATTGAACACAAGTTTTGCATCATCTAGTAAAGAATATTTCTCATAGAATTGCTTAGATTTGTGCCCAAATCAACATAAAAATGATACAATGATGAGCAAGAAATAAACTAACTTGCGAGCTTTGCAAAGGCACTGCCACTACAGGCCCAGTTCCTTCTTCAGCTCGGAAAGCATCGTTTCGATGTCATTTTCCACTTTCTCACTTCCTTCTTCGACATTTCGAGGGTCTTTTTCGTATCCAAACACGTCATCCTCTTTTGCCTTTGTTTGCTCATTAGTCTGATCATCGATGTTGAGCCCTTTCTCAAGGAACTCTACAAACTCCTCCCCAATCTCCTGCAGAGAAAAAAGTAAAACAGTTTCTCTCAGCCCAGAATTGATTTAGGCATGGATTCAGGTTGTTGGGTAGTCTGCACCAATAAAAAATTAACTGATCAAAGTAACACAGATTGCGGATTAACGGTGTACCAACAGTTTCTACTGCCTCCGAGTCTGGATTCAAAAATAATATTAAATACTTAGAAAGGCTATGGGTTTGATAGTAAACCGTGGAACATCATGTGTACTATATCTCCATTAATACTAATGTTTATGGAAGAACCAAGTCCGATTGTTACAAAGCCCATGTAAGAGATTGAGGGATAGGTTACTATTCTTCTCCTTGAATTACGTTAACTGATGGAAATGATAAGAGGCATATACAATCTATGATACCCAGCCAAATCAACGATGAACTCTAGACGGATTATGCATGGGTCGCAACAATGAATCACATTTGTTTGTAATATAGATTATATTAATCTGGTTTCAGTTGTCTCAAACCCTATATTAGAGATTGAAGAATACGTTATTCTTTTCTTGGAATATCATAGGCTGATGGAAGCTTGTGCACAGTCTTAGCTACCCCGAGAAAAAAATACAATCAGTTGTAGACCTAGTGTGCATGGGGCTCTATAACGAATCAAGTTTTTTCTCCACTTCACAAAGCGGTAAAATTTGTTAATACACAATTAACCCTGGAACTTCAAATTTATATGGAAAGATGGGTTTTTTGTTGGTTAAATTCACCATTTTAAATATAGAAAGCATAAGGAAAGTTGTTTGTGAAAGAGACGAATGCACAGCACAAAACAAAGAACACAGCCACCCAATTATTCGTAAAAGGAAGAAATATAGCTATGAATGTGGAGCTCAGCTCTTACTGCTAATTCCTCCCAGAGGCTCTTCTGCTTTCCTGAGCTGCTGGACTTCAAGAAATCAGCCTCCAAATCACGAAAGAAGTCCTCTAGAAAAGCAGTTAACTTAATGAATATACAGGATTTCCCCAATATTTCAGTTAGGCTAACAGATTAAGTATTTGAAAAAAATTTGAAATGCACTAAATAAGCCAATGCACGTGACATGAAAATCACCTATGCCATAAAAATCTTCTTGCTGCTTTTGAGCCGATTTCCGAGTTGAGCCATCATATTTTCTTCCAGTATTAATCATCGAGTCATACTTTGAACGCGCTTGACTGTCTGCCAATGTTTGATATGCATTTTTAATGGATAAGAACTTCTCTTGAGCATCTGGCTGTAAAAGACGCTCTCTATCTTTTTCTTGAATCCTTTTATCTCTCTCTAGCCCTCTCTCTATTTCTCTCTGTCGCATAATCTCAATGAGGACTCATGATTCCAAGCTCCATTGAAAAATTTCTTGAATGTCGAGTATCACTACCCAATTCCACGATTTTACAATTTAAAACACGTCTCATTTCTTGGGGGTCATAGTTTTTTATTTCTCAGGACAATAAAAAATCCATCAGTCTGGAAGGAAAGGAAATATAGACACTATGAGTTTAAAAGAAATAGAAGCTATGTCGGATGTTATGGGCATAACCTTAGGGAACCAATTTATATGTTCTGATTTAAATGGTTTAAGGATAGGATAAGCGGGAAAATGGTTATCCTAGCACTAAGACAAATTCATATGGTCATCAAACAAGTGTAAACATACCTAGTAGTTAGGGAGACCTAGAAGTTTAACCTATATAAGGGGGACTAGCTGCTTCCTTTTATAATGGCATCTTGAGACACTATAAAGATTCTCTTGGTGAGGCTAGACTCTCTGTCATCAGATCCGTACCTATTAACTTTTGACCTATAAAATAAGGTAATATTTGTAGTATGGGACACAAATGGTATTTTTAATTAATCTTCACGAGTATGTTATGGGCATAACCTTAGGGAACAAATTTATACGGCTAATTCGAATGGTTTAAGAGTAGGATAAGTAAGAAAATTGATTATCTTAGGACTAGGACAAACACATATGGTCATATGATTGGCATGAACACACTTAGTGGTTAGGGAACCCTAGAAGTTTGACCTATATAAAAGGGACTAGTTACCTCCTTTCATTACGACATCTTGAGATGTTATAAAGACTCTTGATGAAGCTAGGCTCTCTATAATCGGATCCATACATGTCAACTTTTGAGGATATCCAAGGTAATATTCTGTGGTATGAGACACAGATGGTATTTTGGATTCGTTTTTAGTCCTTCGCTCGAGGTGGTCGGTGTGGTTAATCACCCTTAACCCATTCTTTCCTCTCTAATCTTCTTTCTAATATTGCTCATCATTAGTAGTCCGTAATACCTGACACATCTTAAGAAGGGCCTGAAAGGGTATGGAGAGCTATCAAAGGACGTGGCATGGAAGTGAACCTATGAATGATCCATTTTCATTTTATGCAAATGGAAGCTTTTGAGTATACAATAGGGGATGAAAGTGTCAAGAAACTTTGAAATGTCAAGGTTGCAAGTATATTTCATTGATGCTTCAAAACACACGGGGAACTAAATACTTACAACAGAAAACATATGAAAACCATACTTCCTTTAAACTTCAAAGCATCTAGGTATGGCTTGTAAGATGCAAATTTCAGATATGTGTAAAGAAGCCAATAAATCAGAATCGATTTAGTATCAGGTTCATCCTGGAAGCTGACATGCATAGAGACGATTAGATGATCATGAATACAGAGTCATTCATGGAACCCAGACAATCTCACGTGCACTGTGTTTTTGAAAGACGATTAATCCACAAATGATCAGTTGGAAGATAATCTTAGATTTGTGGCAAGACAAAGCACTCATTAACCAATGTGGTTGCTGACATGAACCAAAAAAGGCAGCTTTTTTTCCGAGGTTTTTCTCCGAATCATCGGCGTATACATCGAAATTCCAGAGGCAAATTGGAGAGGAGAACCCACAACTGTTTCGCCAGCGGATCTCAGAGTAAGGCATCATAGCTTCTCACGGTCAGAACAAATTGATTTGACACCAAATCCTACGGTGGGTGTTTCCAACAAACCACAGTTTGATGTAGCAATTAATTGGAAGGCAAACAGTGTGTTACCCTGCTTTGGTAACATTTGTGCATCGGCAGAGCAGAATGCCAGGAAAGTCCACATTTTAGAACCAAATGAAGAAGAGATGCATATATGTAGATGTGTCTGTCTGTCTGTCAGAGAGAGAGAGAGAGAAAACAGAGAGAAAACAGAGAGACTAACCGCCTTATTCACATCAGGGTGGTATCTGAGGGCAAGCTTCCGATACGCCTGCTTGATCTCGCGCTCGCTAGCAGTTCGAGGCACGCCCAAGATGTCGTATAACGATGAAGCGGAGCCGCTGGAGGAGGAGGGAGAAGAAGCTGCGAGCCTCCATGCGACCCTGCACCTGCTGTGTGGCAATCTGACGGGACTCAGAGACGCCAGAAGTCTGTGGGCGGCAAGAGAAGCAGGAGCTGTGGTGATGGCAGTATTCATGAGGAATCACCATGTGAGCTCCCAAACCATAGCTTGTTGCCTTCTTCTTCTTCTTCCTTCTTCTTCTTCTTTCTTCTTCTTCTTCTTCCTTCTTCTTCTTCTTCCTAAACAAATCCTTAATCCTTGTAAACAAATCCTCAGTTAAGTGAAAACAAATCCTTAATTCAGTGAAAATTCATCCTTAATCAAGTGAAAAACAGAAGTTAATGCTGCAAGGAATTCCGAAGAGCTTCCCGATCGGAAGAAGTCCGATAAGAAGAAGAAGAAGAAGGAATTCCGCAGCTCTGCCAGATGCTGCTGATGCGAAGAGAGCTGCTACTAGGGGTTTAGGGCTTCATCAAGGAATGGGTTTAGGGTCACATGCAGAAGGGGTTTTAGGGTTTAGGGTTTTAGGGTTTCTGATCAGTTCACTTGGCTACAAGTCACTCAAGCTCCACACCACATCTAGTGTAAAGAGCCATTCATTGCCACTTCCATGCTCCATCTGCACAAATTGTTGCATCCTCCGCCGAACTTCTCGTTGATTCTGATTTTGATTCCGTTCCCAGAAGAAGCATTTGTCGAAGTCATGAAGCAAATATTTATTGACAGAATGCAATTGACTGACATTAGGAAGATCATGACGCCCATCAGAGATGATACGGCCAACGCTAAAAAAGCCAGCCTTAAAAGTTCCAAGCTCCAAGGCAACAGATTGTCACATCCAAATTAAGCGCCAGAAAAATTGAACATTGCCTTCACAATCACATTACAATTCATAGAGCACAATACACCTCATGCATAATCCCATACCATCAGACCCATCATATCAAAAGGAAGTTAACATCTAAAGGTTCTGCACCACGATAAACATCATCCCACCTTATCGATGCCATTCCTTGGTCTCCACATCATTAACCTAAAGGAAATAATACCAAGACCATGAACTCAAACCCTAGTCACTGAATTGAGCCGATGAATCGAGATATCAAACCAAGTCATGGAGACATGCAAACAGATTAGCACCCCAAGATTTTCCTCTTGCAATACAACATAATTCAAAATGATGATAAGACGAAGAACAGTTCTCACTGATACATGTGATGACAATTTATTTCCCCCAAATCTATGTTACTCTGCTTCAAACATTACTAACTTTCAAAAACTTTAACAAGTACTAAAGATCTCAACTCGGGAAATTACATGGGGACTTGGAATCAAGTCAGAACAACCATGGCCACAAAATAGAATCGGCAAGGGCATGTTGATGGTGGAAACAAACTCATATATCTCGACCACATATCCCTTTCAAAAGTTGATTTATAGCACAAGCATTGTTTAAAAAACACGACGAAGCTGAAAACGACAATATCACGTCTCCACATATGCGACTTCCAAAGAAGTCGGCTTCCACTTTCTTTCCAAGCCCCACATGTGTAGAAAATAATACTGCCGAATTCCTATTTATTTATGGATGAACTGTTGATGCTTATAATTTAGTTATAAATCAACTTTGGCATTCAAGCAGGAGAGTTTTCAGGTTATCTTGTTTCTCTTATCTTGCAGCTTCTCACGCATGTAGTAAAGTTTGTTCCTACGAACTCGTCTATGCTCAAGTACTTTCATCTCTTTGATGTTTGGTGAGTATCTGAAATATGCCAGAAAAACCTTCAGACTAGGCATTATGGGCTCTTGTAAAAGCCAGTAGATACAATATATTCCCTCACTAATTTATAAAGTGTAGTTGAAAAATATCAAAAGCAAAATAAAATAAATAATAAAATAAGATGATGATGGATGAAGTAAAATATGCATCATAGAAACCTATAATATTCTAGTGAGAGAACTGCTAAACAAAAAATTAGAATACTTACAAAGGAAATAACAGTTCCACTCCAACTCCTGCTAAAAATCTTCGAATTCGGAATGTAGATTGCAGGCCACTTCTTCTTATAGCCATCACAATACCCCGGAAAGAAGAAACTCTACGTTTGTTATCTGGAACCTCCTATTTGAAAGAGCTTAGTCAAAGTGCAGGAAACATGAAAGAAAAATACCATTATAGAGAAAGAAAGAGACTTTACCACTCTAAGTTGCACTACATCACCAGGCCGGAGTTCTGGAATAGGTCTTTGGGCCTTGGCTTCCATTACAGATTCCTTGTCCAGAATCTAGAGAGTGAACTCACATAAATGATAATACATAGGTCAGTTGCCATTTTTGTGTAATGTTCTTAATCTAGTGCTGAGCAAAGCCTCGAGCACTACTATTGTATCTACCTCTTTCACAAGTCCAAAACTTGATACAACTACTTCAAAACTTCATCCAGACAATGGGACCCCATCTTACTCGTTCCCATTGTGATATGTAGGGATAGTGACATGGCCTCATAGTCTCACATAAATGACAATACATAGGTCAGTTGCCACTTTTGTGTAATGTTCTTAATCTAGTGCTGGGCAAAGCCTCGACCACTACTATTGTATCTACCTCTTTCACAAGTCCAAAACTTGATACAACTACTTCAAAACTTCATCCAGACAATGGGACCCCATCTTACTCGTTCCCATTGTGATATGTAGGGATAGTGACATGGCCTCATAGTCTCACATAAATGATAATACATAGGTCAGTTGCCATTTTGGTGTAATGTTCTTAATCTAGTGCTGGGCAAAGCCTCGAGCACTACTATTGTATCTACCTCTTTCACAAGTTCAAAACTTGATACAACTATTTCAAAACTTCATCCAGACAATAGGACCCCATCTTACTCGTTCCCATTGTGATATGTAGGGATAGTGACATGGCCTCATGGTCTCCGTGGAGTAGCATTATCAACCATCTGGGCAGGTCATTTGCCATATGTGTCAACCTGTGCCCAAGGAGTGTTTCCTTACTAATTGGAAAAGTTCCCTTTTAATCTTGAGATTATAAGCTTATGGGAGGCTATCATATTCCTATTAACATGTTGCTGTTAACAAAATGTTCGTAATTTTGAAGCTCCAACTATTGATTAATGTACTTGAGAGCACTAACACAAGGGAAGCAGTACGTCACATTTGCAGGCCTTTGACATGGAATTTACACCATTCCTTTGAGCTCTCTGTAGATATATTTCTGTGCGGCATAGCATGTAATAAATCTCCAAAAAAGCTGACTCAGGTACAGGTACATGTAATAAATCATTTTAAAGATGTGATTCAACCAGCATTTTGAACAATGATTGGAGACTGCAATCTTCCAGAAACTTCTACTGAGATCTACCATTTAAATGGCTATTGGAGTACTTCGGAAAAGATTCTGCATATTTACATTATGTTTCTTTTGTTCCATTCTCAACTACAAACTAAGGACAGCACGACGAGCATAATCAAATTTTCAAAGTATTTCTACGAACAAAGTGCTTCCAGTTCAGCGTAAAGACTATCAACCAGACTTACGTTCTCCTTTACGAGAAAAGTCATTCAGATAAGTACCTGCATTATATGTGCGGCAGTTTTTGTTAGTTTCTTGGTCTTCAAGTAGGAAGGTCTCTCCGATGTAACCGGAGCTTCTGCAACCGTCTGCATGCTACAGACGGGAGGAGAGAGGCATTGGAATTTCTTCGCCGCGTAAAAGCTTTGGTGCGGATTACTGTTTCCATGTTGCAATGCCTGTGAGTGAGCAAAAATAGACAGTAAACGAGCTAAAAGAGCCAGCAAGCGGGGGGGAAACAAACACAACGCGATGAAAGAGAACAAGGGATGGAGATGGAAGAGACGAACCTCGGAGAAGAGCGAGGCAAGATGCGAACGGAACCTCTGCATCATTGAGACGGGGGGAGAAGAGAGGAGAGGAGAGGAGAGAAGGCGGAGATCTGCGTACCGAAGCTTTCAAGCTTCCATGGCGGCGCTCCGTCGTCGTCGTCGTCGTCGTCGTCTTCGTCGCTCCAAAACCTGCAAAAACAAAACCACAGAAAAAACCAGAAACTACGGAAGACTGTACTTTTGGAAAATTCCACAACATGACCTTTCATCAAGGAACCTTCTAGAAGAAGCCCCTTGGCAAAAATGCCCTTCTAGAAGCTTCTAGAAGTTTCTGGAAACCCCTTGGCAAAAACTGCCCTTCTAGAAGCTTTTGGACGCTTCTAGAAACCCCTTGGCACCTTCTCGAAGCTTCTAGAAGCTTCTAGAAGCCCCTTAGCAAAAAATGCCCTTCTAGAAGCTTCTAGAAACCCCTTGGGCAAAAAATGCCCTTCAAAGCTTCTAGAAGCTTCTAGAAACTCCTTGGCCCTTCTGGAAGCTTCTAGAAACCCCTTGGCAAAACATGCCCTTCTGGAAGCTTTTGGAAGCTTTTGGAAGCTTCTAGAAACCCCTTGGCAAAAATGCCCTTCTCGAAGCTTCTAGAAGCTTATAGAAGCCCCTTGGCAAAAAATGCCCTTCTAAAAGCTTGTAGAAGCCCCTTGGGCAAAAAATGCCCTTCAAAGCTTCTAGAAGCTTCTAGAAACCCCTTGGCAAAAAATGTCTTTCTAGAAGCTTCTAGCTTCTAGAAGCTTCTAGAAACCCCTTGGCAAGAGCCCTAAGAAGTTTCTTCTTAGAAAGCCCAAGAAGAAGCAAAGAATCGCCGCAAGTTGACCAAAACCCTGGAGAAGTGTATCGGCGCTGCCTTTGGCAACTTTTGGGAGATTCTGGAACATAGCCCTTCTCCCTCTTCATTCGAGAGGCAGAACCTACGAATATGTCCTCGTCTTCGTCGCTCCAAAACCTACAAAAACAAAACCACAAAAAAAACCAGAAACTACGGAAGACTGTACTTTTGGAAAATTCCACAACATGACCTTTCATCAACGAACCTTCTAGAAGAAGCCCCTTGGCAAAAATGCCCTTCTGGAAGCTTCCAGGCTTCTAGAAGCCCTTGGCAAGAACCCTAAGAAGCTTCATCTTAGAAAGCCCAAGAAGAAGCAAAGAACCACCACAGGTCGACCGAAACCCTAGAGAAGTGTATCGGCACAGCCTGTGGCAACTTTTGGGAGATTTTGGAACGTGGCCCTTCTCCCTCTTCATTCGGGAGGCAAAACCTATGAATAATTGGTATCGAAGAAGGAACTTACAAATCGGTACCGAAGAAGGAACTTACGAATTGGTATCGAAGAAGGAAGCTACGAATTAGTATTGAAGAAGAAAGCTATGAATCGGTATCAAAGATGGAAGTTACAAATCGGTGCTGAAGAAAGGAACTTACGATCTTGAGTACGAGTCTTTACGTTCTGTGCACGATTGATCTTTTGTTCGACTCGACTTTGGATAGTCTTGGTTCTTCGTTCTAAAGTGCCAACAATTTTTAAGTCTGTGAAAGATAAAAGTGCATAGTAACGAACTATCATATCAAAATCAAAGTTAGCTCATGTTGAGTTCTTGTAACTCCAATTGCAAGGCCAAATGTGATGCACAGATCTCCGACCACTATTGTGTGGCTAATCATATACACAATGAAAAATAAACAAAATAAAGTTTCAAAAAACTTAAAGTGTTATATGAGGAGAAAGACGGCTTGATGAGCTTTATAATAGTTTTTATAGTATCTCAACCTATTTTGCAAGAACAAAAGGAGAATAAAAAAGAAGAAGAAATAATTGTCAAATATCTCACCTGTGCAAGATGACTCTTGTCGCAACAATATTTATAAATCAATTAGCTTGACACAAGTATATGCACATGAGTGGAACTCTAGTTTGTAGCTTAAGACAAGTACATAAGTTAGCTTAATACGAGTGTACATGCCTGAGCAGAAACCGGGTTGTGCTCGAGACTTGGACTTCCATGCAACTTGAGTGGAAGTCTAATTCTCTTTATGCAAGTGAAGGGAAGGCCATGCAACTCCATACAGTGGACTTCTTCATGCAGCTCTAGTTCCACATGTAAGTCTTGGAGAAGAGACTTGGAGAACACTTAGAGGGGAGGTCTAGCTAGTCAAGAGAGCCTTTTAAAACCCCAAACCTAAACATTCATCAACCCTAATTTCCTTATCCACTCTCTCAAACCCTAACCGTAATTTCTCTTAAACCCTACCTTGATAATCTCATCAAGCTAGAAATCTCTCCTAAACCTCATGACACCCAAAACATTCAAGTGAGCGAATCATAATTGCAAGAAGACTGCAGATTGCAGGAGCTGTTGGACTAGAGTTGAGGAGCAACAACAACAACTGGAGGTGCATGTGAGTAAGATCGGAGAGAAGGAACAACAAAACAAGTAGAGCTACTACAAAGGAGATCGAGGAGCAACATCATCAGTTCAACACACACATGAGAGTATTGGGACCGTAGAAGCTATGTGAGTTATAGAAGCTCAAGGATATAACAAGCATATAAGGAGTTGTAGGTGTTGATGGAGTACTAGGAGCGGCTTGAGACAGAGAAGTTCCATGGGCAAACAAATCCACAATAGTTGAAGGAGTGACAAAAAGGAGATGGAGCCAAGGGAGCTCCTACACGAGGAGCTATAAATATTGAATGAGTAATAGAGCATTAAAGTGGTGCGGGAGGACTATAGCTAGACGAAAAGTTACGAACCGTTTGGAAATATGTAAGATTTTTATGGTCACTATAAATGATGATTTGATGAGGCGAACCTTCCAAGAAATGTCGTCATTGCGCAAAAGAGTCGACCACAGCTAGTAACTCTTTGTTATACACCTCATAATTAATCTCCGCAACATTAATTTTTTTTTAGTGAAACGCAATTAGATGTAACTCCCTATCTTCTCCTAGTTGTGATAGGATGCTCCCCAATGTAAAGTCGGATGCATCTGCCTCAATGGTAAATGGCCTCGCTAGATCCACATGAGCTAAAACAAGAGCTGATGTGAATGCCCCTTTTAACTAAGTAAAGACTTTGTCTGTATCAGGAGTTTATACAAAGGCTTGATTTTTCTTGGTCAGTTGAGTGAGCGGCAATACAATCTTCGAATAATTCTAAATAAACTTGCGGTAGAAGTTGGCAAATCCAACAAAACATCGGACATCGTGGATGGAACTTGGAGTTTGCCATTTCACTATGGTTTGAACTTTCCTTGGATCCATGAAGATACCTTTGGATAAAATGGTATAACCCAAGAACTCCACTTCTTTGTAATCAAAACTGCACTTCTCCAGTTTGACATAAAGACTATATTCTCTTAAGCGTTTGAGTACTTTCCGCACGTGTATATCGTGTCCCGCCTGTGTTCTAGAGTTTTTTCTAAATACAATAATCACTATATCATGAAAAAGTAGCCTTTAATATTTTACGTCATGATAAACTACTTCAATGGTTAGGTTTCCCTATTATGCAGTACAAGATCCTAGGTTCAAATCCAAGGGAAGCTTAATGCTTATTGATTCTTTACAGATATCAGATTTTAGAGTTCAAATACTTAATCAAAGTCATCGCAGCAAGCTATCATATGGCACAAAAAAGTTTGAATTCTAAAACTCAAAGCAAGAGACACGACTGAAAAAGTAAAGTTGTGTCAGAAATGAAGAAGGGACACACAAAAGGCGACTGCCTTCATTAAAAAGCTCATAGCTCACTTGTGTGATATCGGATTTCAGAGTTCAAACGCTTCAATCAAAGTCATCGCTATCACATGGCAAAAAAAGGTTTGAATTTTGAAAGTTGGGGCGAGAGACACGGCTGAAAAAGTAAAGTTGTGTCAGAAATGAGGAAGGGATAGAGACAGACAAGGGCAACTGCCTTCATCAAGAAGCTTAGAGCTCCCTCGTGTGATATTAAATTTTAGAGTTTAAACACTTGAATCAAAGCCATCGCAGCAAGGCATAAAAAAGTTTGAATTCTGAAACTCAGGGCGAGAGACATGACTTAAAAAGTAAAGTTGTGTCAGAAATGGAGAAGGGAAAAACAATGGTGACTGCTTTCATTAAAAAGCTTATAGCTCTCTCATGTTATATCGGATTTTAGAGTTTAAACACTTGAATGGAAACTATCCTAACAAGCTATTATATAGAACAAAAAAGTTTGAATTCTGAAACTTAGGGCGAGAGACACAGCTGAAAAAGTAAAGCTGTGTCAAAAATTAGAAAGGGATAGACAAGGGCAACTTCCTTCATGGAAAAACTCTCAGCTCCCTTGTGTGATATCGGATTTCAAGAGTTCAAACACTTGAATCAAAGCTATTGTCGTAAGCTATCATATGACACAAAAAAATTTGAATTCTAAAACTCAAGGTGAGAGACAATGCTAAAAAAGTAAAGCTGTGGTAGAAATGAGGAAGCGATAGGGACAGACAAGGGCGATTGCCTTGATCAAAAAGCTCGTAACTCCTTTGTGTGACATTAGATTTTAGAGTTTAAATACTTGAGTTGAGCTAAACTAAAGAAAAAGTTTTAAGACAATTTGGTTTCCTATAAGGATTCCCTTTTTTTTCAATTTGATTTAGTTTTAGCTCGATTTAGTTTAGAAATAAGTTGAATTGGTTTGGTTTAGATTATTTACAGACCATATTAGTTTGGCTCTAAGCGTGCGGTTTTACTAGACTTGATATTTTGTAAGGAAAATTTAAGTTTGCATTTTGGTTTTTCAATGTTTTTTTAGCTTAATATCTATATTTTAGAGAAAATGTCATTATTCAATTTAAAAATTTCGAGAGAAAACCTAAGCAAGTAAAAAATAGAACTTGTAGTAGAAGATCTGAAAGATCATTGTGTAACACTCTCTTGCCTCCTCGTGTTTTACATAGCCTTTATCTCCTTGGTAGCCTAATCATGGCTAAATGTAACCATTGAATCTAATCATAGCTTCCTTTGATGCTCTTGCCGCTTTTGATGAAGTTGATTAGACTTAGATTCTTAGTCTTGACTAATTAACCTAAATTGGACCTGAGGCATTATGTCACTACATGTATGTCTATTGATGTATGTAAATTTTGTGATTATTAAACATTTTATAAAACAATTTGCTGGACCAATTACATATATCAAGTTTGTATTTTTATGTCCAAAATAGTGTGTAATTGAAATTGTTAAGTTGACTTTTGTAAGCATTAATTTGGCTTCAAAACCACTTGATTTGCTTTGAATATCAATCAAATTGGTTTGGTTCAGTTTTTAATTTTTTTTTAAATGTTTGGTTTGGTTTATCTTTTTGCTTTGTGATTTGATTTTAAATGGTTCGATTTTCATAGTATGTTTTATTTTATTTATGTTATCACTTTTGGACAAACGACCGTAAGGCTGTAGAGTTGAGGGCCCTACTCAATAATGTGGCTACCACATGGTACATCGCGCAACTTGATACAACCAAGACTAATTGGCAATTATTAAAGGTCATAATGATACAAAACATCACGCAAAAAACCCACTAACAATTAACTAGCTTGAAGCAGCAATCAAGCGAACCGGTGGGCCAATTCGTTATTAAAGTCAATTAGTTGCTCTTTTGCACAAATCTTGTCATATCATAAAGATAGAACTTTTCTTTCTCGAGCCACGCCTCCGTCACGACATATCTCGACAAATTTGAGATTAAGGTCCCTTATCTTTCCATGCTACCATCCAGATCGCCAAGCACACCGAAGTAATAACATTCTCCGATTCTAATACCAACAACTATAGAAAAGAATGACATGTAGATTGGCTGGTTGGATGTCTATGACAATTTTTCTGAAAGTCAAAGATAGACATAGAGACAAAAAAAAAAAGAGACAAAAGGCTAAAAGTCAACACATACTAGGAATTTTGCAAATAATTACAAGTGATTGAACCCATCAACGAAAAGGATATCTTTGCATGTCCTGGAGCACGTAAGGAACTTGAGGTTCAATCTAGGTGGACAATGCCTTATTTTTATGGCTTCAATCAAGATACGGATTGGGTCCAAATCTCCATCACTATTGGAAAGATACAAAATCTATTTTAGAGAACACAGTAGTGCAGCATTGCATAGAACACAACAAGCCCAATCAATGGTGCCACCAAATAGTATGAAATGAATGACTTGTTGCTCTTAGCTTTTTATGACTAATTTGGTCGTGTGTATTCAATTTGATTTATATTACGACAAACTGTAGCTTATGCATGAACGGAGGACCGGTTTTGTTGCTCAACTTCAAATGGGAAATAGTTGTGATTTTGCCTTCATTGTGGCATGTAGCATTGTGATAAATAAAGGATATCTGATTTCATAGCTCAACAATAACATTTAAAAAATGTCTGTTCCAATTTCATAGCCCAATTGTCTCGCTTCGAGTTGATGTGTCACCTTTGAACTTGTGTGGGCTTATTCCCTCGATTGGTAGAATGCGTGCATGTAGCACAGGGCAGAGAGCAACAAAGTCGGTAGTGGAAGCGCATCAATTGCTGTAATCTACGACGAGAACGATTTGTAAGTGGACCAAGACTCGGAAGCATTGATCAATCACATGTTGAAAAGAGTTTAAGAGGTGGGGCTAGAAGAGAACAACGAATCGTGCATCCGTAATCGAGTATAAAAGAACTATCCGAGAATGAAAAAAAAGAAAAGACTCCTACGTATTCATTTGGGAGGATGGTGAGCATAGACGAGTGGAGCTATAGCCTTCCGGCCAGTAGCAGCAGCTGGTTGTACACATTCTTGATAGTTTCGTTCGGGTGGGCGCTCGTGGTAGCAGGGCTAGCAACTGTAGAGGTACAACTATGGTGGTGGAGATGGGGTCGGAGAGCGGCAGGTACATGCTAGGACACCAAGTTACTTAGCATTCAATAACAAGTTTAAACTACACATGATAGCAAATATAGTGTACTGCCGTTATACGCGAATATGGTACCGTTATACGCGAATATGGTTCCTGCAGAACAGTAATAATTAATTCATATGAGGTACAACTACACAATAATTTGAAGAACTCTTTCCCAATGTAAAGGAGTTTCATCATAAATGCCAAAAAATCTTTCATTTTTTTCTTTTACCTCAAAAAACTCTTTCAGGCAGCAGCAACAGCAGCAGCAGCAGCAGCAGCAGCAGATGGTGGTTGAAATATCAGGGTAAGGCAAAGCAGAAGGAGGGTGGTGGTGGTCAACACCATGATCATGATCATGATCATGATCATCATCTTCCGCCGGGGCCGAGGCTGTCGGGGATGGTGCCGGTGGTGGGGCATCTTCCGTGGTTGATGGCGGCGAAGAAGTCGTTGCACGAGCACCTCGCGGGGCTCGCGAGGGCCCACGGGCCCATCGTGTTCCTTCGGCTCGGGCGCGGAGCGGCCGCGGTCGTTTCGAGCCCCGCGCTCGCGCGCGAGGCGCTTCGCACCCATGACGCCATCTTCGCCCACCGCCCGTCGTTCGGCAGCTCCGAGCATCTCGGAGGCCCCGACGGGCGCCGCTCCGTCGCGCTCCTGCCCCTCGGCGACGAGTGGCGGTACTAGACCGCATTCCCCAGGATCTTAATCCTAATATTCGTTTCGATGCAGATTCGTAACTGAACTTCTCGTACCCGTTGATGTCTTTGCAACTGTTAGTGGACTACATCCAATTGCTATTTCCTATGTGTAGCTTGTACATACTAAGCTTGTGACGGTACTAGACTAGATTTACTCGAATCGTGTGCCTTGCACTATTGGTGTCGAATATTGAATGACGCGTCGCCGAATCTTGTAACTGCTTCAGATTCATAGCTAAAGTCCTCGTGATCATGTATTTTTGCGACCGTGGCGAACGATATCCAATCACTCTTTTTTATTATTATGTACATACGAAGCCTGCGAC
>JBBBWG010011335.1:0-39150 GCA_037176905.1 Azolla pinnata
TTTGATGATGCTGGTGGTGGTGATGATGATGATGGCGGTAATGATGGTGATGATGGTGAGATGATGCTGATGATGATGATGATGATGATGATGCTTTGATGATGATGATGATGGTGATGGTGATGATGATGATGATGGTGATGATGGTGATGATGGTGATGATGGTGATGATGATGATGATGATGTTGATGATGGTGATGGTGGTGGTGGTGGTGATTATCATGATGATGATGGTGATCATGATGATGATGATGATGGTGATGATGGTGATGATGCTTTGATGATGTTGGTGGTGGTGATGATGACGATGGAGAAGATGAAGATGAAGAAGATGAAGAAGATTTAGCTGAAGGTAATTAGTGCAAAGTGCGGCAAAATTAAGGGCTAATCACCTTACTAATTAAATGATTATAGAATGCTAAATCTCAATTAAAACCACATACATATCAGAGCCCTAATTGTGTTGATAATCGCGATTAACTAGAACCTTAATTATGTCAACGACGTGAGATCTAGCCTAGTAGTGATCTATGCATGATACGCCAGATCTTTTCTCCGTTGAGATTCAGGGCTAAATGAGGTCGGGGCTTCCATCGCGAGTTCTGCATGGAGGTGTTCTGAGTCAGGTTTATAATTAGTTTGGTTAAGGTCTGGCAAACTGTGCGTGTTTAGGCCCTAGGGTTTATTGATTGTGGTGCAATTATCGTCAAAATCCCAAGTCATTCATATCCACACTAACTAATAATGATACAATGAAAAGGGTCGACTACAAACTATGCAGATAAGAGCAAGACGCGGACGAGAGAGAACATACCCATGATCTTCATCACATGCAGCAAAAGGATCAGTCTCGATCGATCGATTTTGTCGATCAGTTGTTCAGTTTGGATCGATTCGTCTTGATAGGGTGTGATCAGATCGATAACGACCGAATTCGGGGGCAGACTGATGCACGCTTAATTAAGATAGGGAAAAAAATAACAGATATCTCGAAGAGAAAACACGGTATCGTATTTCTACGTGATGCGATCATCGTATTCTACGTAATAATGTGATCATTGTATTCTACGTGATGCGAGCATCGTATCGCGCGTAGTATTTGCATTCTCGGGTAGAGACCGACAATGTTGTCTGTCGGATACATAATGTGTACCGTTGATCATCGGATTGTACCGTACTATTCGATGAACGAGGTTAGAATACGAAAGAGTGCAGCGTATATACATAGTATATCCACCATAATCATCGTATATACACCGTATGTGAACCGTATGTGAACCGTATGCTCATTCTCGAAAACCCCCCCCTCCCCAGAAGAAGGAAAGAAGGCGAGCGAGACGAAGCTCTGCCGAGCGAGACGAAGCTCTGCCGCCATGGCTCTAGACTGTGTACAGGACCTGGCGACTTGCCGAGATGCAGGGAAGAGCAGCAGCAGCAGCGCAGCAGCCAACGCTAGCCACAAGAAGGCGAAGAAACCTTGCCCTGGGAGAGGAGGCGGCGTGGTCCATAGCCTCAGCGAGGAAGAAGCACGGATCCAAGCCATAGCGGAGATTGTGTCGTCGATGGTGGAAGGCTGCAAGAGGGGGGAGAGCGTCGACCTGAACGCGCTCAAGTCGTCGGCGTGCAGGAAGTATGGGTTATCCAGGGCGCCTAAGCTGGTGGAAATGATAGCTGCTCTCCCGGAGTCCGAGAAAGCGCTTGTGCTGCCGAAGCTCAAGGCGAAGCCGATTCGCACTGCTTCGGGAATAGCGGTTGTTGCGGTAATGTCCAAGCCTCATCGATGCCCTCACATCGCTACCACAGGGAATATATGCGTCTATTGCCCTGGTGGGCCTGACTCCGATTTCGAGTATAGTACTCAATCCTACACTGGGTATGAACCCACTAGTATGCGAGCGATCCGAGCCAGGTAAACCCCTCAAAGCTCTCAATTCTAGTGGAAACATGTGGTTCTAAACGCTTATTGTTTTCGCAAGTATTATCACTCTTCACATTGGCTATGGATTCATAGGAACCTTTAGATTATGTGCTTATTATTGTCTTGCCTTTTACTGCTACCCATCTATCTTAATAGCTGTCTGAGCTAGGCAAACTTTCAAATTCCATAGAGTTTTTAATCCGTATCAGTAAGATCGCTATCGTAGTGAAAACAAAATGTTTTTTTGGGGCAAATTTTGCGATTCTTACCTGTGGGATACTAATAAATGAGAAATGCTTCTTTCTGGAAGTGTTACCACATATTGCTATAAGTGCATGGGTTCGTACTCTTATGTTAATATGCTTGTTGCTTTTAATAACATCCATCTTGTTGAAATGGGGTTGAGTATCTAGAAATTTGGAGATTTTATTTCTTAATCGTACGCATTGTTTTTAGGTTCATGCCCTTACAGTAACATCCTTGTTATCCTGTTATAGCCATATCCGACGTCCATGCTATGCAAACCCTTGGTGCATTACCCACCTCAGTTGACACAGATATACTACGAATCAATAAGCTTACTGGCCTGGGGAATCACGAATTATTTTGAAAACCATCAGTCCCCTGGCAATGCTGGGTGAGCTACACGTTCGACATATCAGAAGAACTGATACGGAATCACTGTGATGACACAAGTTGCGTCAATGCCCTGGAATGCACTAGGACACCCTTCCTTATGATCCTTTACCCCCACACCATATAATGTTCCTCTAATGACGTGATACCTCACAGCTGGTAAGCCTTTGACCCTTCCACGTCTCACAAGGACCACCAGATGTTCCTGCAAATTATGGCCAATGCTTGGTATACATGCCGTTACCTCGAACTTTGGAATTCTGGATATTGTTGTAATTATTCACTCACGTTTCCATGCTATTACCAATAACCTGCTTACTGATTTTATGTTCATATCCGTATTTTAGATATGGGATTTAGTATCTAGAAATTCAGAGTTGGTTACTGCCAACCATATTATAAAAGCTTGAATCCTCAGGTTTAATTTTAGAAATGCAAAGGCTATATTCACCTCATAACTGTAGGAAAAGGTAGATCTTACAAAACGTCATTGTTTCTTGTTCAGGACTTGATGTTGTGAATGAGTTCCTGGCATTGAATTCCTATGTTTTTATTATGAGCTGATAAAATTTTGTTGTTTTCTGATTTCAGATACAATCCTTATGTTCAATCTCGGGGTCGGATTGATCAGTTGAAGAGGCTAGGTCATAGTGTTGACAAAGTAAGTAAATTTATCACTCTTAGGCTTATTCTTTGTAACAGATGAGTGCTCAACTGTCAATACTTTGTTGCAACTGCAGGTAGAATATATTCTGATGGGTGGTACTTTCATGTCTCTACCAGCAGATTACCGTGATTACTTCATAAGGAACTTGCATGATGCTTTATCTGGTCACACTTCTCGAAATGTAGAGGAAGCTGTGCAATATTCTGAACATGGCGCAGTCAAGTGTATTGGCTTAACAATTGAAACGTGAGCTTACCAATGGTTAATCTATCTATCTATCTATCTATCTATCTATCTGTATACATATACATTTATGTATGGATGTATTTGCATGCATAGTACCAATCGGAAACCATAAAATGAGTTGCAAGCCACAGGATGTTTTCATGATCGTTTAGTAACCGTTCAGCTCAAGAAGATATTGAAATGATAATTAAAACTGAAACATCTGGGTATTCCTTTGTACTATGCAGTGAGGACTGGTGTTCCTCAGGTTAGAGAACTCGAGACCAGCACACAACACATTACATATTGGTCCAAATAACAGTGGTTCCTGAGTTGTGCGTCTGATCACTAAGTTGTGCATTATACAGTCAATCTAGGTTACACCCTGTAGAAAGTAGGGTATAAGGGTTTATATTCGGCAAAGATATTATTTTGAAGAGGTGACACACAGCAGAATGCATCATGAATAAGGAAGGCACAAACCTTTCTGATGTAGAACCTGTAATTGATCCTTTGAGCTTGCGGGAAGTTTTTTCAGAGTGCTGTAGAAGGTTCAGGTCTTCTAATGATTTGCTCTCCTTTTTCTATTCTCAGTGGATAGTCATTTGTGTCTTTGTTTTAATGCCTGAGCTTGGTTTAGAATGTGGGCTGGATTTCGAGACGTTTATGTGAAGCTTGTTTTTAGATGTCTTATTCTGAAGGAACACTTGAGTGTAAAGGATCCAATTTTAGATGTCGGACATGTTTTGTTAGTTGCAATGTGACAATGATAGAAAGGGACAATCCTGATCAATACCCTGTGATTCGTTTCAACTATTGGGTGACCAGGAGTGCATATTGCAAAAATGTTGAGGAGTTTTCTTCTATGTTTGTTGTGCAGAAGTCATGAATGACTTGTATAAAAATTATGAAATTCCTTTACTCCATTTAATCTTCATATTTAAATATCTGTTTAGAAGTACTCCTGCTGTTTTCAGACACTTGTCTTTCGAGGTAGAAATAGTATGTATAGGAGTGTATAAATACCTGTTTTTTGCGGGCATTGCAATGATGTGCTGAAATTTGATATTTCATCAATCTCTTCTGTAGACGGCCTGATTATTGTCTTGGCCCTCATTTACGACAAATGTTGACATATGGGTGTACAAGACTAGAGATTGGGGTCCAGAGCACGTACGAAGATGTAGCAAGAGACACAAATAGAGGACATACTGTAGCTGCAGTTGCAGATTGTTTCTGTCTTGCCAAGGATGCAGGATTTAAGGTATAAGATTCTTGTTCAATTTTTAAGACACCTCATATATGATTTGTGATAGTATTCCTGTTTGTAAATTACAATATATGTCCATAATTTATGAAGGTTGTTGCTCACATGATGCCGGATCTTCCAAATGTGGGTATGGAACGGGACCTTGAAAGCTTTAAGGAGTTTTTTGAGAATCCTGCTTTCAGAACTGATGGTCTTAAGATCTATCCTACTCTTGTGATTCGAGGGACTGGTTTATATGAACTTTGGAAGACTGGTAGGTAAGTGATTTCTCTCCAGAGACACCTTGAAAGTTACATTATATATTTTGATGAGCACATTAGATGCACCCAGTAGGAAGGCTGGGATAGCTCATGATATATTATTTTAGGGTCCAGTCGTCCAAGGAAGAGTACTTGATGCCAGCGTTAGCCCCCTAGTTATCATTCACTAATGATTAGAACGATAAGAAGAAACAAACACTGGGATGTTCGTTGCAGGTATAGGAACTATCCTCCGGAACTGCTTGTGGATTTGGTAGCAAGAGTACTCTCACTTGTTCCACCATGGACTAGGGTGTATCGCATACAACGAGATATTCCAATGCCACTAGTAACATCTGGAGTGGAGAAAGGAAACCTTAGGGAGCTGGCACTTGCACGTATGGAAGATTTGGGCCTTAAATGCCGTGATGTCAGGACACGTGAAGCTGGTATTCAGGTATTTCAATTGTTGTTTTTGTGGTGGGTAAAATTTAGTTTCAGGAAGGCGTAGATAATTAGGCTGTTACATGTTTTAGTTATGTTTTGATAGTACTGTTGTTTTGAGACAAGAGCTCGGTATGTTTCTTCCCATATTTTGTGCTAGGATATCCATCATAAAATCAAGCCAGAAGAGGTTGAGCTGGTTAGACGGGACTATGTTGCTAATGAAGGCTGGGAAACATTCCTATCCTATGAAGACACACAACAGGTTTTGATTAATTTTTTGTTACCTTGAACTGTTTTAGTACCTACTGATATAATGATTTCTCTCCCTTCTATTAATTCCTTGTGAACGCCCGCCCTGCTAGTAGTGTTCAAGGACGCACTGTAGTTAGTAATTCCTGTAAATGTTTCCTGTGGATTAACGAGAGACGATTGTTTAGACATATGGAATCTTTCATTCAGCCTAGTGCACCATTTTGATTTCTTATGAGATGTTAATCCATCTGTTTTTTCCTCGCTAACATTCTAAACTATGTGTCTGCTTCACTTTGTTTTCTCTTGATTGAAGTATATTAAAGGTTCCTAGCTTAAGCGATAGGGTTATCAGGTGGATACTAAAAGATCATGCGTTCAAACCCTTCACTCCATTGTAGCAATTAGGGAATAGGTTTTAGCCTGGATTCACAGCTTTGCCAAAACTTTGAAATATTGGATCTAGAATGAGGGCCTATCATCACCGGGGTATCTGGCCCTAGGATGAAGTAAATGAAGAAGTAAATGTTCTAGAGACGCAAGCTGATTGTTGGATGTTGATGACAGGATATTCTAGTAGGATTGCTACGCCTGCGCAAGTGTGGGAAAAACACAACATGCCCAGAATTACTAGGGCGGTGCTCCATTGTCCGGGAACTTCATGTATATGGAACTGCTGTCCCCGTGCATGGTCGGGACTCTGAAAAGCTTCAACACCAGGCAAGTCTCTAAATGATATACTTTATAACTTACCATTAGAAGGAACCTGGTTAAAAGGAAGCTTCATATCATAAAAGAACAGAAAAACGAGAAAAAGGAATGAATACATTAGTGTAGTATCCGTCTATTTCTTTTGCACATTTTCGTGTTGGAGACTTCTACTGTACACTGTGCAACTATTTTCTAAATGATGTATTTTATCGACTTCTTTTCATCAAGGGCTATGGCACACTTCTTATGGAAGAAGCAGAAAGGATTGCTAGAATGGAGCATCGGTCTACCAAGCTAGCCGTGATTTCAGGTGTGGGTACGAGGCATTATTATAGGAAGCTTGGATATGAGCTAGAAGGTCCTTATATGGTGAAATCCTTACTTGGTTTATTGGATGAATGAGTGGATACAATATGACGATGATGACAGTCGGGATGATTTGAAATCCTTTTGGTGGTGAAAATAGAGAATGCATTCATTATGCTTTCACTGCTTGTGATGATTGGTCTTCCAGTTGGATGTAACATACTGATCAGGGAGTGGAATCCGAAGTTTGGAAGAGTGGGTTGCATTGAAATCTCGTATTTTTCTCGATCAACCATAGGCTCGACGCTGTATCTTCAACTCTCAGGCCGTATGTTTACATCAGAAACTCACACCATAAGATATACAATGGCTCAAATCATGTCTTACAACGTGTAATGATGGTATGTTTACATACAAGCAATAATACTACATCACATTTTCATCTATAATTCGTCCCGTACTGGTTATATATGACACGTTTCAATACTTGGATTATGTATGCGTTTATTTATTTTGCTTTTGTGGCAGCTGGGATTGGATTGGAAATTTTAATAATGCAGATTTATGGTTCATGGAATGAATGTGCCTAACATTTGTGCAGCTCTAATACTGTGTTCTTAACATGAACCAAAGTGTATTCTGGCCATTGATGGGTCACTAGTGTTGAGTTGGAGCTGTTTTGGACGAAGAGTTCAGCAGAAATTTCATTCTCAGGTCTTTTCTGGCACGGATTTTGTTGTGCACTCTCCCCCAATATGTACCTGAAGTGATGGGAGAGAGAAATCCTGGGCCGAGATTCTGCAAAAAGAAGTGTGCAAGAAGGATTTCTTTGCTGTGATTCGGGCTAAACTTGGGCAAAAAAAGCAAGGGAGATGTCTATGAAATGGGTAAGAAAAGAAGAAAAGGTTTGATTTCAGAGAATGGAGTGATGAAAGTTCCGATGGAATGCTAGCTTGCTGGAGAGTGAATTGCTTTCTCGCCTGCTTTGCGGCATCACGATGAACTGGTGAGGGCAGAGATGGGCTGTTTTGAGGTTTGAGTCAGAGATCAAAAGCTACTACAGTAAGAACAACAAAAAAATTTGGAAGAAGGAAAAAAAGGGGAGCTAACTTGTCTTTGTTTTCACCTGATTTTGTGGCAGGAAGAAGCAGAGAGTGGATGAAATTCATGCACTTGGGTTGCTAGTTGGGATCAGCTAAAGAAAGCCCAAAAAGATGTGGAAAAGATTGAGAGATTCCGTTCCGCTTCGCGCTCATACAGATCTGGAGGTAAAAATTGTTCTTTTTTCGTTCTGTTTTCTATGTTGCGTGCCGTGCCGGCAGCTTCCAGAATCCGAAGCTTTTTTTTTTTTCTTCTTCCTTCCTTCCTTCCTAAATGCTGTTTTGAGCACCACCATTAGCTGCTGCACTCTCTGCTCCAAACCAAATGTATCACGTAAAATGTATTGTTTTTTTCGGTCTCGTTACAGGGTCAGATTCGACGTTTCGAAGAACACAGACAATCGAAATCTGCTCGTCTATCGATCAATCTCTTGGTTTCGTGGTTGGGTCGATACTCCCACTTAATTTGAGCCAAGCTGAGTGTGCTTCGGAAACCCGTTGGTTGGCTGCTGTTAAAGGATTTACAAAGCAAAAGCATGAGAGGCTCTGGTAGCGAAAACACGGGCAGTGGATCGACCAAGTCCTGAACCCTGAACCCCGAACCCCGAACCCGAAACCTTGACATCAAAAGACTCGGGCTTCTGAGACATTGGGAGCGCGAAGCGTGTGATCCGGAAAGGGGCCAACTTCGGTTAGAAGCGATCGGAGGGCGAGAAAGCCAGCATCGGCGGAGCTGATCTAGCAGCATCTGTTCGAATCTGGCTTTTCCCTCGCGCCACCGGAAGCTCCCTATATAAGCGCAGATAACATGGAACACCTTCTCCACCAATACATACATACATACATACATACATACATACATACATACATACATAGCTTTCCTGATTCCGTTCGTCGGAAGAGCTAGCCAGTTATGTATGCATCGGGCGCCATGGTGATGGTCTTGCTAGCCTCTGCTGCGGTGGCCCATGGGTCCATGGACGCATGGCTCTCGCGCATGGCCGAGACATCGGGCGCCGCCGAGAGCCCGGCCGGCGGTTTCACACCTAGCGCCCGTCTCGGGCGGCTCGCGCCTCGGCCGGCCAACGGCTCCGCCACCATCGTGGTGGCCAAGGACGGGTCGGGGCACTTCAACTCCGTCCGTGCGGCCGTTAGTAGCATCCCGCTCTCCAACTCCCGTCGCATCATCGTCTACATAAAGGAAGGCATATATCGGTACGATTCGGGGTTCTGTGTTCTGGGTAGTTCAGGGTTTAGGGTTGGGTTCAGGGTGCTTCGGGGTTTCAGGTTCGCGTTGCTGGGTTTAGGGTTTAGGGTTTAGGGTTTAGGGTTTAGGGTTTAGGGTTTAGGGTTTAGGGTTTAGGGTTTCAAGTTCGTGTCGCTGGAGGGTTTCCAGTTTAGGGTTTATCAGCTCCTCGCAGCTTTTTCTGCCGCACGTGTTTCCGCTCACGTGCGCATGCCTCTTCCGGTTTGCCGATTAGCGGACGTGTGGCACATTTGAAAATGGCCGGGGAAAGATTTCCTCGGTGTGTGTGTGTGTGTGTGTGAAAAGAAAGAAATAAAGAAAGGCTTCCTTTGTGCCGATACGACGAATGAGACAAAAAGATGAAGTATAATGTTCACGGATTCCTGACAGTAACTTCTACATTGATCAAGGATCATCCTATTTTATAGGAGCTCTACATTCTTGTCCATATGAAGCCTAGAATAGAGACATTTGAATTTGCTGGATGATGGGCTATTACTATGGGCAAATTCCGCCATCGCTAAATACTCGATCCATTTCCTTGGTTCTTTAGAACAATAAGATCTGGCCTACAATAATACATGTGCAGTACAATGTTAACTACGAATACAATCTTGCAATGTTCATAAAGAGAGTAAGCGGTGGTGAAGCAAAGCTCGGAAAGAATTCGTGATGCATGTGGAAAGGACATGTTCACACATAAATGACAATGTGTGTTATATATATACTATGTGTGTGTGTAGAAAGAAAGATATATTAACGTCTCCTTATGGCTAGCATGGCTCATGAGACAAAGAAACATACACTAATGTTTGTGTATTCCCACTCATCTACGAGAGAACGATGATAATTTACACATGTAAATGTCTAATTGTTCATATAGAGAGAAGGTGGTGGTGAACCAGAGCTGGATCACGTTCCAAGGGGACGGCCCGCACGCGACAGAGATCCAATGGAATGACACAGCCGCCAAAGTCGGCAACACGTTTGCGTCTGCAACAGTGGCAGTCAACGGAGACCACTTCACGGCCAGAGGCATCTCATTCCGGGTATGTTTCCCCTACACATCTCGATTATGGTAATAACATTATATATATATATACACACACACATACATACATACATATAAATGTTTGTAGAGTATGATATTGAATCTCTCCTTAACAATAAGTTCCACGAGTTGTAATGCATTTAGTGCCCAAAGTACGAGCTCTTTATATATACATATATACTTATGTATCTATAAACTATGATCTTATGGCATTGATCTTTTCCTTTTAAGACATTTGTTGACCAAAGCACAAGCTCTTGTATATATATACATATACAAAATGTAATAAACGTGTTTGTGCAAGTATTCAAACGTTTAAAAATAAACACGTTTGAAAAGAAAAAAATGTGTGTTCCTTTTTCTATTTTTATTTTACTTTATTATTATACGTATATATAATTCCCCAATACTTACTCCCTCTTATATAACATGTGATGACATGTGATTCAATATAATATAGACCATGGTCATTTTTTGAAATTCTAATCTTTGTTTGTTTTTGCAAACTTGTTTATCTAATTGAACTTGAAGATTTTTTACCATACACGTTTGATTGAAACATATGCAAATACGAACGTGTATGATTTACATATAATTAATTCTATGGAGACGCACACACACATTTATGTCTAAAGACTATGATATTGTTCTTTTCTTTTAACGATGAGTTCCACGAGTCGTAATGCATTCAATACCTAAAGTACGAGCTCCTTATATATATTTATGACATTGATTTTCTGTATTAACAATAAGTTCTACAAATTAGAATGCATTTGTTGTTCAAAGATATATACATATGCATATATACACATACTGTGTCAATACATTGTTGTTTGTTGCTCCCATTATTTAGAACACAGCTCCGGCCCCTCGTGCTAGACAAGTGGGCGGACAGGCGGTGGCGTTGCGCATCAGCGGCGACTTTGCCGCCTTCTTCGACACCAGCTTCTACGGGGCACAAGACACGCTATATGATCACCAGGGACGCCACTACTTCTACCGCTGCTACATCGAGGGCTCTGTCGACTTCATCTTCGGGGACGGCCGCTCCTTCTACACGGTGCGTTAGACAGATTCGATTAACTATTCGGGGCTCTAAGTGTTAGGAGTTTAGGGTTCCGGGTGTCATATAGACAAGGTCGTGGGTTCGGAACCTGTGAATACGAAATCGGGCAATCGGACATTTTTAACGCGCCAGTCTAGTTTGCTAACCTTATGCTAGGTTTTTCTTCGGCTTTGAATGATGATGGGGCAGGAGAGTCATCTGCACTCCATCGCGAGCCCGAACGGGGCAGTAACGGCGCAGAGGCGGGGTGCGACTTCGCAGGACTCGGGCTTCTCGTTCGTGTTGTGCGCCGTCACCGGATTGGGGAGCATCTTCCTGGGCCGCGCGTGGGGCCCGTCGTCGCGCGCCGTGTTCGCACTCACGTTCCTGGACGACGTCGTCCTGCCCAAGGGCTGGTTCGATTGGTCGGATGCTGCTCGCCAAAAGTAAGAATCCCTACTACTAACCGCTTCTTTTCACCCTTCCAGAATTAGCAGATTTTGCATTTGTATGAACCAGAACGATACACCCGTATCCCTATGTATGGCTATGGGGCCACTGTATGCATTTTGTGGCTGCCTCGAGATGAAGATTACCTTGGTCCGTTCAAGACAAAACCACGAGTTTATAGTCGTCACCCTGTGGCTATCAGGCCATTGTATATATTTTGAGGCTAACCACAGAAACATGACTTCTCTATACATTTCGAGGTTCACCAAAGATTAGGACAAAAAACATAAGTTCACGGTCATCACTATGTGGCTATCTGTCGTGGACAGATACAAAAGAGTAGAACAAAGCTAGGTAAGGGCAGAAGAGATAAGTGAGAATAAGATAGACAAAACTGAATATTGATTTTCATAACCGATGTTGTCCACTATGGTCGGAACCAAGGTGAACCCCTATATTTATACAATTCAAGAACTTCTGCATGCAAAAAAAGGGAGATACATATAAAAGCTTCTAGAAAGTTCTAGAACTTTCTGGAACATTAGAAAAAGATATTAAATCTGTATGTATATAAATTTATATAATGATTTTTTGTTTGATTAATCGGCTAGACTAATTGACATTACCGACAAGGTCAAGGGTTAAAAACCCGACTTTATGACACTATGAAGCCATTATATACATTCGGGGTTGGCCAGAGATAAGGAAGACTCTAGTCCATTGTACAAAAAAATATGAGTTCTATATACATTTTGTCATGTGACTTGTCCATGACATCAAAATATTCAAGCTTGGGCCGCCTTCATTTTCTCATTCTGTTCTCTTCCAATCTCCACCCCCACAGCATGTCGCCCACTTGAACTTGGAATCGTCATAACAACAGTTATCATAACAGTCATAACACATTTCAAGGCTGACCAAAGAGAGATAAGGAAGACTAGGTATTGGCAACGATTTCGCCAAGCAAAATTGTTCTTGCTTGAGCCCTTTAAACTCAAACTTTAGCCATTTCAAACGAGTTAAGACCTAAATAGGTTAAAAATTTAAACCTTCAATTGATCAATTCGACTCTAAGGTTAAACATAAGGATTTTATTTGAAAACAAAAACACATAACTAGTAAACCTTGAATCTCTATCACTCGTTACACAAATTAATAACCTAAAAATGATGACATTTATCACTATATATATATATATATATACCTTTAATATTGCTATTTTTAGGCAATCAATGAGCAATTGATAACCTGAACAATGATGATATTTAGCCGCATAATCAATCTGCACACTGAGGAAACCTTAAATTGGTCTGATTTAGATCTGATCAATCCGCAGGACCGTGTTCTACGGTGAGTACGAATGCTTCGGCCGCGGCTCCGACCGAGCAGGCCGCGTTCCGTGGTCACTTGCGCTCACCCGCAGCCAGGCTGCCCCCTTCCTCACCACCGCCTTCGTCAACGGTGAGCTCTGGCTCTCATCGGCCTGAGCCAGATCCAAGCTAGACAAACACCAGAAGCATCGAACCCCTGCATTCGTATCATTATGTGTTCATCCATTATGTAGCACTTCGTCCATATATTGATCATAAATCGTATCGACAGCTCCGTCCCATTCCATTCCATCTCGTTGGTTCTCGCTATGAAGCAGCTTTGGACGCCGTTGTTGTTATTGTAGTTGTTGTTGTTGTTGTATCCCATCTATTACCACTAAGAAATAATATACCATAAATTCCGTGTGTATATGTATCTACTCTGCAGCTCTTGAAACCCTGAAACCTTGAAACCTTGAAACCCTAAACCCGAAACCCTTAAATCCTGAGGGCTTTGGGCCCCTCACATGTTTACCATCGCTTGACACTCGTTAAACCTTCTTCTAAAACCTTACAACCCCCAAACCTTTTAAAACCTTGACACACCCCTAAAAACTGCAAATCCTCTGTAACACCTCTCACACCTTGTATTTGTAAGATTTCTAAATGAACCTTCGAACTCCGAAACCCTAAATCCCTTAAACCTAGAACATTGAAACCCTGAACTCTGGAACCCTAAACTTTGGAACCCTTTGTCCTTTAAACCTCAGTAGCCTAAAACCCTAGACCATGAAACCCCAAACACTTATAGAACCCTAAAACCCTTTTAAATCTCATTTGAAAAAGCCCTAAAATCCTCGACCCTTAATACTCTAAACCCATGAGCACCCGAACCCCCGAACCTTAAACCATAAACCCTAAAACCTTTACCTTTGAAACCCTAAAGCCCTAAGCTACAAGACCCTAAACCGCAAAACCCTAAAACTGTAAAACCCTAGACTGCAAAACCCTAAAACTCTGAAACTCCAAAACCTTAAAGCCCTAAGCACTAAACCGCTTTACACGCTAAGCCCCAAAATCCTAAACCGTGAACATCTAGATCCTAAGCCCTAAAACCCTAAACCTTAAACATCTAGACCCTAAGCCCTAAACCCCTAGAACCCCAAAACCCTAAAACCCTAAAACCCTAAGCCTTAAACATCTAGACCCTAAGCCCTAAACCCCTAGAACCCTAAAACCCTAAAACCCTAAAACCCTAAAGCCCTAAAACCCTAAACCTTAAACATCTAGACCCTAAGCCCTAAACCCCTAGAACCCTAAAACCCTAAAACCCTACAACCCAAAACCTCAAACCACTAGATCCAAAACCCTAAACCTCAAATCACTAGATCCGAAACCCTAAAACCCTAAACTGCAAACCAGTAGATCCGAAACCCTAGAACCCTAGAACCCTAAACCTTAAACTACTAAAACCCTAAAACCCTAAACTGCAAACCATTAGATCCGAAACCCTAGAACCCTAGAACCCTAAAACCCTAAACCTTAAACCACTAGAACCCTAAAAACCTAAACCTTTAAAACTCGAGGCCCCCAAAACTTGAAATGCCTGGGCTCCGAAGCCGAAACTCCAGACCCCCCCCCCCACCCCCCGAACCCTAAAAACCCTAAAATAATCCGAAGCTCCCGAGAAACCCTGAACCGATCAGTTTGCATTCGTCGAGCAACGATCGTGGCATTGCTCGAAAGCCGCAAGTAGATCGAATTGTCGCGAATCGGACTTGAACTGGTGTGCAAAGTCCCGCCTTGAGCTTTTGGGACCGTTCACACCGGAACCCCCAAAGAGCACAGAGAAAAAAAAAGCAAAAGATTCAAACAAACACAAACGCGCACTTCCCGCCCAAAACGCAAAAACGCAAAAAACGCAAAAACGCAAAAACGCAAAATCGAGCAAATGGGGAAAATCTGCACGTGTAGAGAGATGAAAATAAAAAAACAAAAGAAGCAGATGTATAAATACACTGATATATGTATTAATTAATTCAATACATGTATGCATATATATGAAACACTGATATGTAAAGGAGATCAAGCAAATAAATCAGTGAAAAAATGAGAAGAAAAAAGGGGAATTAATCTGTTATATATATATATATATATATATATAACACTGATATGGATGGAGATCAAGCAAATAAATCAGTGGAAAAATGAGAAGAAAAAGGGGAATTAATCAGTTATATATATAACACTGATATGGATGGAGATCAAGCAAAAAAATCAGTGGAAAAATGAGAAAAAAAAGGGGAATTAATCTGTAATATATATATATATATATAGAGAGAGAGAGAGAGATATTGTAGAGGGAGAAAAAGCAATAAAAACATAAATGAAAATAAATAGATAAATGAGCTAATCTATATATATGTGTGTGTATGTGTATAGATCAATTAATTAATTAATTAAATCAAATGGATAAATAAATAAATAAATAAATGAAGGATGGATGATGAAATGGATTCTGATTTTAATCCCTATTTTCCTCTCTCTTGTTTTTCCCTATTTTCCTCTCTCTTGTTTTTCCCTATTTTCTTCTCTCTCTTCCCCTGCTTCTTCTTCTTCTTCTTCTTCTTCTTTGATCTACAGAAGAGTTCCTTCTTCTTGTCTGCAGAATTTTTCGCCCACGAGTCCGAATTCGCCCACCACCACCATCACCATCACCATCACCATCGTCATCATCAATTCATCATCCCCACTCTTTCTTAGTTCCTGTTCCCTCTCTGTTCTTCTCCTCCTCCTTTGAATCTTCCATGGCCAAAGCCAAAGCTCTGCTGAATAAGAAGAAGAGGAGGAGGAAGAAGAAGAAGCAGCTGCTGGACTCCTACACCATCCCTGGCACCCGCAAGATTGTCAAACGTAAGAAGCAGGTTAACCACCACTGTACATTTGTTTTTGTTTTTTTTTCTTTTTTGCTTCCTTCCCCATTTCTCTTTCGTCTGCTTCTTCTTGCTTCTAGGGTTTGCAGATTTCGTAAAATGTGGTCGCTGAGAAACACTATCTATGGATTTCCATACTATGCATGTGTTTGTATGCCAATCCGAGGTTGTGTGCATCCAAGCTCTTGATTTTGCTCGCACCAAAGCTTCTGTGTTTTGTGAATCGGACGAGCTAATTTGTCTTGAAATCATGGAATGTGTGCGCGTGTTTCATGAAATTCGGGGTTTTTAGGCCACTGCAAATGTGGGCGAATTGTGGTATGAATGCGAATTCCGTGAGCCTTGGGGTCGAAAGGCCACATTGTGTCATGAAGCTCGAGAAGTTAAAAGCGAAGGTACTAATAAGACAGGGGCTAGATGAAGCTTTGAGGCACGTGAAACTCATGTCATTAGTCATTACCCAAAACCCTGCTGCTTGAATATCATCTATCTGTCTCAAGCTCTCACTGCCATCATCGATGCGTGCGTGTTTTGAAATCACCTGTGGTAACTCGCGCTTCGTTTTATAGCGGGGGATTGTGTACTGATGCGAGCGAATGAGGCAGATCGGCCTCCGTATGTAGCGAAGCTCGAGGAGTTGGAAGAAGATAGCAAGAAGAATGTTAGGGTTAGGGTGAGATGGTATTACAGGCCGGAGGATTCGATCGGAGGGAGGCGCCAATTCCATGGCACCAAGGAAGTGTTCTTGTCTGATCATTGGGACACCCAGAGCGTGGACACGATCGAGGACAAGTGCACTGTCCACACGTTCCGCAACTACACCAAGCTCGAGAGCGTCGGAAACGATGACTACTTCTGCCGATTCGAATACAAGGCTTCCACCGGCGGTTTCACACCTGACCGAGTCGCTGTGTAGGTTATCCTGGAACCTTTCTGTCATCCCATTTCTCAGCCATGCGTGCGTTTTCGATTCTCAACCGTGCATTAGGGAGTCAAATGGGACTAAATTGCTCGCGATTTTTCCTGGGTTGAATGGATGAGTGTGGGAACATTAACTCACATAATCAGCTCTTGCATTAGCTACTCAAATATATACTTTGTTTACCTAATAAGCATATCACCAAAATGTAAACAAGTTATTCGTTTACTTGTTTTCTAGATATCCCACACCAAATTACGTAGTGAATTGTTATTAAATTGTTCAAATTTAATTTCATCTAGTGATTTGTTTTTCACCCAGGATTTGGAACATTAATTTGCCTAACTAACTATTTCATTAACTACTTAGATTCAGTTAAGTGATATACTACAAAATCTATATAGTTGATTTTATCAATATCTTACCTTAAGTTAATACAATAGCCTGTCTTTAAATTGATTAGGTTTACTTTTATGATGTACATTATACAACTTCTTGGAAGCTCATTAGCTATGTCCTTGATATTCTAATGAGCTATTCATGAACTATTTCAAATATGGCTAGCTTATAAGCGTATTACAAAAGTATAAAGTGAAAGATGTTTTGCATCTTGAAATTGATCTAGTAGCTTATCTTGAAATTTATGAATTTGTTACTGTATGGTGTGCACTACACAACCTCCCGGAAGCTAAGTAGCTATGTCCTTAACAAGCTATCAGTATTCCAATTCTCATGCTTTCGCCCATGCAGTAGAATTTATGTGTCGAATTGCCCCATGAGGCTAGAGATAGGTGTCGAACAGCATATGGGTATGGATTTCTTTGAATTATGCAGAAATCATGTGCTAGGTGATCACAGAAAGTGAGAATGAACAAATGGGTACCCCTAAGTACTCATTGATTTTGTAATATTTGGATATATGACAAGGGGGATTCGCAAAGGTTGTGTGCGTGTGTGTTCATAACCACGCATTGGGAAACCAAATTTAGACTAGGTGTGGCTAGCAAATGGGTGCCCATTTATAAGCTTGGCAAAGATCAAAATTAAAGCTAGAGTTCGAGTACGATTAGCAAATCAAAGCCCATGGGTATGCATTAGAAGATCAAGTCTAGTCAAGAGAAAATGGATATGCACAAGTACAATGGTTACATTGCGCTGGTAGATCAAGGTCAAGTCTGGAGAGAAAAAGCATGACAGGCAACTAGGTGTCGATTAAGTACCATGGATGCATCTGATCGAGTTTCTCATAGATTTGGCACTAATCAATGCCACATTTTGCAGGTATTGCATATGCGAGATGCCATATAATCCTGACGATTTGATGGTGCAATGTGAAGGATGTAAGGACTGGTAAATGAAAAACCACTTTCTCGACAGATACCCGAATGTGTTTTAGACAAGCATTGTAAAAGAGCACAAGTATACAAAATGCTAATCTATATCTATCTATCTTGGATCTCATCCGTTCTCATATCATGTATGTTATTGTAGGTTCCATCCTGCTTGTTTGAAGATGAGCATCGAACAGATAAAAAAGCTAGAACATTTTCATTGTCTTGAATGCAATAAGAAGGAAGTGGATGAGAATGTTCCAAACAAAAAGGTCACGCGGAGCACAAACAAAAGGGAGAAGGCTAAGGTAATAACTATTAGCTGCTTCTTTGTATATTACACCAGTCTATGCTATGTGGAAACAGCTGCTTCTTTGTATACTAAACGTATCTTTGCTATATGCAAAGGCTGCTTATAGGCTATATGCACCTTATCTTTTCACTCTGTGAAATAGTCCCCATATGTATGTGTAGAGAAAACATTGGGTTAGTTTTTTTGGTTTTGTTTTGTTTTCAATGATGTATTGGATTTGTTGCAGCCCGAACCAAAGCGGCGAAAGAAGTAAAGCAGATGCAAGTTTATTTGTTCGGATGTTTGTTAGATCAGTGCGAACAAAACTCAAGTAAAACCGAAGAGAACGGAATGATATATACGTAGGATGGAAGAGCATGGGTACCATTGGATGGTTCAATTGTATTTGTAGTTTGATTGAAGAGCTTCAATTAAATCCATCCGTCTCCTTTTTCGTTGTGAGTATGGCTGTCATTTCTTCTTCATTTTGGTTGATCCATGAAAAGTCTTGCCAGATGGATTCAAAATAGTTTCATCATCTAGCCTGTCGTAGCAACAGACAACCAATATCTGGGATGAAAAAAAACTACCAAGCTTTCAAAATTTCCCTCGGAGAATATGGAAGAGAAATTTTGTGGCATCAAACCCTGGAATACATGACCATAACCATGAGTTTGTCTTCCTTATATATATATATGCCCCAAACTGCTCATAGGGTATTTTTTCAAGCTTTGAGAGCACATAAGAAGATAATGGAAGATGAAAGAAGAGGTTTGAGATGGCATCAAAGAGACAATGGAACATGGGGGCATTTTTCTCAGAAATTTGCCAAGGTTTAAAGATAGTGACCATGGTTTCTCAGAAATTTTTCTCAGTGACCATGGTTTCATGGAACATGGATTCAGAGCGAAGGGATCGGAGCTTTCCATGGATTCTCAGGGGGGCATTGCACCTTTGGGATTGGAATGGTGTGAAAGCTCAAGGGAGGAGAATCTGTTCTGTCGGAAGAATCTAACCAGTCGAAGAATTTAGATGGCTGTAGGTCAGTGTCAATGAAGCACCACCCACACTTGCAGCACATCATTTCATTTGTCTTACCTTTTACAGCCATTAGTAATGCTGAGCTCAATGTGCATGTGGATTGGGATAACATGATTGAAAACCCCAATCAAAATGTTTCAATTAAACATCCGTGGATTGGTTTCAACTTTGCAGAACATTATTCTTCATGGATAGCCATCCTACACCAATTGTTGGTGTAGCAATGCATTTATTCGCAAATGAATCTTAACAAGTTAAAGCAGTTGATGTTAGTACTAAAAGAAGAAATGAATCGGTAAACAAACTACTAAGAAAACAAAAAACAAAAACGTGGCGAATCGAAAGAAACGAATGAAAATTCTGCCATCACAGTACTAGCAAAGCAATGTGTAAGAGGTCTGATTAAATAAGAACTCTGAATCAGGATAGGCAAGACCTTTGCCAACAGTTTCGATAGGAAGGAAGAGCATTTATGATCTGAAAGTGAGCATGGGGCTCTGAACAAGTTATTTTGTACTGCTGACAACATGATGCACAAATATATAGAAAGATCAGATGATTACAGCAAATGTCGATTGCGGTCGATAGAATTTGAAAATCAGTTAGTGCATGCTCCACCGATATTCATTGCCCAACCTAATTTGGTTGATCGCATCGCATCGCGACATGATAATCTTTGTCGAAATAAAAGCAGGGTTCAAAGCTTGGGTAGATTTCGACAATAAACCTTTCTGGGGCTGAGCATCATCCTGCGAAAGATTGGACACCATCGCCGAAGTGGCAAAAAGGAAGGAAGTTACGGATCGATACACTGTTGGCCTAGAATCTCATTTCCATGTACCTTGCAATGACTCAGTAGAGTCCTTACGCCCACAATGTCCCCACCAGAAACAGGAATCGTTCGAAGAATATCTTCAGCCTCTGCCAGCCTTCCGAGTTGACCTAGCAAATTAACCATGGCAAAATAGTGGTCGAACGCAGGTGCCAAACCATGCATCTCCATCATAGACCGGAGATGAAAGCATCCTTCATCCAATAAACCTGCCCTCGCGCATGCATTCAACAAGCAGATGTATGTGATCGCCACCGGCTTGTGCCCCTCCGATAACATCCTCTTGAAGGCTCGATTCGCCGATTCGTAATCTCCACGGTTTCCATATCCTCCGATCATCATCGTCCATGTCACCGCGTCCCGCTCCGGCATGGCCTTAAACATGCAACATGCGTCCTCGAGACTCCCGCAATTCAAGTACATGTCAATGAAGGTATTACTGATGGATACGCTCCGTCCAGGAGAAGATTCTACGACAGATGAGTGTAAGAGCATGCCGATCTCCGGAGCTACCACATCAGAGCATGCCTTAAGAATGCTTGCCAACATGTCCTCTTCCATCAGGTCTGGCAAGCTGTGAAAACCATCCCCATCATGAAATGCTGTACTACTCCGGAGCGTTGTTGTATTCCACTTTCCTGTGCTCTTCTCCGGTGATCGGCCGTGAATGTTACGAGCATCTTCAACCCTACCACATGCAGAATAAAAATCAGTCAAAGTGTTACTTAGATGCAGATCAGATTCCATCGCACTGGATACGATGCAGAAATGAACCAATCGGCCATAGTGCATAGATGCCAAGAGAGTGCTAGCTTCTAGAAGGCTGCCAAACGTGATTCGATCTGGGTCCATATCACAGCTTACCATTTGTTTGAAGATAACAAATGCCTCCTTGTACCGTTGGTGATCGATATTCCCAACAACAAGGGTGTTCCAGCTCACCATATCTCTCTCCAGAATGCATTCAAAGACTCCATATGCATCTCTCACGCTTCCGCACTTGAAATACATATCAATAAGAGAGTTCCCCACAAATCTTGATGACTCTAAGCCACAGTCGATGACGTAGGTACACACTAGGTTCCCATGTTCAACGGATGATGGCATGGTTGAACATGCTTTGATGATGCTTAGAAAGGTCACATCATCAGGCTTCACACCTTTCACCTGCATGTGATGAAATGTCAGGGAAGCATCATGACCAAGGCCCTGTTCTGCATACGCTCCGATCAATGTGTTCCATGAAACCATGTCTTGATTTGGCAGTCGGCTGAACACTGTGTGTGCTTCATGGAGCCGTTGGCATTTCGCATACATGCAGATCAGTGTATTACCGAGAGTGAGATCCATCTCAAGATGCGCTCTACACATACACGAGTGAACAAATATCCCATGACCTAGCATATGTATAACTGAGCAAGCTTTGAAGATACTAACATATGTGACATTGTTGGGTGAGACACCTTCACACTGCATCTGAAGAAACGTTTGCATAGCTTCATACCTGCATTCATGCTCGGCGTATCCGACGATCAACGTTGTATAGGAAATTGTATCTCGAGTCGAGACATTCTCAAACACACATCGACCATCTTCGACGCTATGACACTTCATGTACATGTCGACCAAAATGTTCGAAACATGAGAATTCGGTTCACTAATGGTGCACGTGACATCAGCGTGAACTAGCATACCATCCAACAGGGCTTCCGCTTTGGCACATGCTTTGAGAGTGGATACGAAAATATGCTGATCAGGATAGAGACAACAGCATTGCATTTCATAGAAAAGCTGTATAGCTCGAGTAGCTTCTCCATGAACAGTGAGCGCCGAGATGAGGGCATTCCATGTAAATACTGATGGATTCACAATTCTACCAAACACTTGAGCTGCTTCGCATAGACTCCCACATCGGTCGAACATCCGGATAAGATGGGTCCCGAGAAATGCATCTCCAGTGAGGCCTTGTTCTATGATGAGTTGATTCACCTGCCTTCCCGAGCAAATATCTTTTGTGCTTGTACACTCTTGTACAAGGAAGTATAAAATCTCGGCGGGTATGATCAATTTAGAGCTTTGCATATGAGCAGCTGTTTGGATAGCTCTCTTGAGCTCCCCATCTCGACATAGTTTCTTCACCAGGTGGGAAATGTGGATGGTGCAGTTACTGGGTCCATGCCTGTGTCAGATAATGAAGCTAATACGCCATGGAAATTTTAAAAGGGTTTTACTATACACTCTCTTGTTATGAATATGCAATCAGAAAATGTATGTTTCTCTACTTTTTATCTATTGAAGTACATGATATAAACATGTATGCCGCTGCATACACCTATACACCTCGACAATACCTATACGTACCAACATCTATGTACAAACCAGGTATATGTTGTACATTGAAAATGTACTTATTACAGATATACATATGTATTCATGGATTTATACACACACATAAATTCGGATACAGATGCACATACATAATGAATAGAAAAGGAAATACAAACTAACATGAAATGGAATGTAGTTTTACCTATACGGATGCTTCATGCCATGCAAGGAGCAGGTCCTTCAGCCAATACATTCAGATTCTTCGGGATTCTTCTGCCGCAGTCTTTTGCTACTTTCCCTGGTGAGGGATTGCTTCTGATCGATTCTTCGCCCATGAGATTTCCCCGGCGTCACAATGCCTCTGCTCAGAAGAAGAATCCGTGGAAAGCTCCGATCCAAGCAGAAAGTGGGGCGAATACCCAAGACTAGCACCATTGTCGGTTAAAATTCGTCAGATTTCTAAAAATACATACATACATACATGTTTTCATGTAGAAAATCTTCTTCCTGCGACCATATGTTTCATTCATTCGGTCATTCACACAGACATACATACATACATACATACGGAGAGAGAGAGCTTGTTTCAATTCCTAAAACTTCATGACAGAGGGAGGCTCTTCTGACCTTTCTGACCTCGTGGGCTGGGGTTGCACTGACTGATACGCAATTTCCCCACTGTCGCAGGAATACAACAAGCCCTCAAAGCGTTTCTCCGAAATAAAAGACATAGCTCTCAAACAGGGCAAATCGTTTGTCTCGAAAAACACAAGCTCAGACGGCACCGCACTGACGATCCGAAGCGCCCGCGGTGCGCACGCATGCGAGAAGATCGTGGCTACCTGCAATGGGCATTGCAAAGAGCAGAGCTGCAAATCGGATCAAAAGAAAGAGAGATTTGCAGGTGCGGGGGAAGGAAAGGGAGGAGGATTGTGATGCTTACGCTTGACGATCTGGGAGTGCCATTAGCAGGAAGCGTCCCAGCAGCAGCAGCTGCTTCTTGTTCTTGTTCACCTCCTCCTCCTTCTCCTTCTCCTCCTCCATAGCCATGGAAGATGCGAAGCAGAAAGATCGAATTCCTGAGCAGAGACTTGTGGGCGAATTTCGGTACAGGAAGAATGAACAGGAGAAAGACAGTCTTAATTTTGAAATTTTGAAAATGAACAAAAAAACCAAGAAAAAAAAACGCCTATCCAAATTGTAGGTCAGATTTCAACGCCTACCAAAACTAGAAATCCCAAATCAACGCGCAATCGATCGATCGATTTGATTAACGCCGAAATCGATCGATCGATTTGATTAACGCCGAAATCGATCGATCGATTTGATTCACACCAGAATCGATCGATCGATCGATTCGATTAACGCCGAAATTGATCGATTGATTTGATTCAAAATCGATTGGTTTTGGGTCTGATTAAATAAATCACATTAATCAATCGATTACAGCTTGATTCCTCGATTAATACCAAATTGACACGTCAATCGATTAATCAGATTCTGAAATCACCGGCTTTTTGTTAAATGAATAATAATAGTAAGGGAATCGATTAGGATCAATTAGTGGGAAAGTGATTAGAAATGAAACTGATACGAGTGGAATTAATTGGGTGTTAATTTTTAGTGGACAATAAGATTAGGCGTTAAATTTGTAATTTCTGTGTTTTTAGTATGTGTTACAATGTGATCTATAATTTGGCTATGTGCTCTTTAGTAATTCTCCCTATATATATATAGGGAGAATTACCACAAATACGCCTAACAAAATTATAAATTACATTTTAACATTACTAAAACTAAAAAATTACAAATAAGAGACTAGTTTTAAATATTGACGCTTAATTAATTAATTCCAAATCAGTTAACTGTGATCTCAATTAACATCAAATTAATTAATCGATTAACACTCAAATAGTTGATTATCGCGTTAATCAATTAATTAGGTTCTAAGTTTACTAACTTTTGCTAATCAAATATAATATAGGAATAAATTAGGATCAATTAGTGGGAAGAGATTAGGAATAAAATCAAGTAACGGTATACTAAGAGAATTAATTGGGTGTTAATTTTTAGAAGAAGATGAGCGTAGGCGTTAATTGTAATTTCTAATTTAAGCAGGCATTAAAACATAGTTTATAATTTTTTTAGGCGTATGTAAATAGGGAGAATGACCAAAAAAATGTCTAACAAAATTATAAACTGCACTTTTGCGTAATTACAAATTGGCGCCTGGTTTTAAAATTTAATGGTCAATTAAATTATTAACACCAAATTAATTAAATGTGAGCTCAATTAAATTGAAATTAACTAATTGATCGATGCGTTTGATTGATTAACACATTAATAAATTAATTAGATCTTGAAATTACTAATATTTGTTAACATCATATAGTAATGGAATCAATTAGGATCAAATAGTGGGAAACGATTATGAATAAAATCAATGCTAATGGAATTAGGGTTTAGGGTTTAGGCGTTGAGTGTTAATCTTTAGTGGAAGATGAGAGTAGGCGTTGATTTGTAATCTCTGATTTTAGTAGGCATATAAATGTAGTCTATAATATTGGTAGGCATCTTTCGGTAATCTACTAAAGAACACCCACAAATTTTATTCATTACATTTTAAGCAGGCATTAAAATGTAATTTCTAATTTTTAGGCGTATGTAAATAGGGAGAATGACCAAAAAAATGTCTAACAAAATTATAAACTGCACTTTTGCGTAATTACAAATTGGCGCCTGGTTTTAAAATTTAATGGTCAATTAAATTATTAACACCAAATTAATTAAATGTGAGCTCAATTAAATTGAAATTAACTAATTGATCGATGCGTTTGATTGATTAACACATTAATAAATTAATTAGATCTTGAAATTACTAATATTTGTTAACATCATATAGTAATGGAATCAATTAGGATCAAATAGTGGGAAACGATTATGAATAAAATCAATGCTAATGGAATTAGGGTTTAGGGTTTAGGCGTTGAGTGTTAATCTTTAGTGGAAGATGAGAGTAGGCGTTGATTTGTAATCTCTGATTTTAGTAGGCATATAAATGTAGTCTATAATATTGGTAGGCATCTTTCGGTAATCTACTAAAGAACACCCACAAATTTTATTCATTACATTTTAACGCCTTCTGAAATTAAGAATTACAATAGTTTTTCTCTCACTGAAGAATTAACACTGAACTAATTACATTTTGGAATAACTAGCTTTTGTTGATTGAATACAACGAGGGAATCAATTCGTAAACAATAGCAGGAAGTAGAAAGAAATTGGTAAATAGTCATCTGCAAGATGAGTGTGAGAAGAGATAGATGGAAGCGATTAGTAAGGGAAGGATAGAATCAATTAGTGAGAAGCAATCAAAATCAATCAATTAGTGATCAAACTAGGCATTGATCAGTAATTTCTAATTTTAGTAGGCATTAAGGTGTAATTAGTAAATATGTTAGTAATTAATTATGTTGTCAAGGAAAACCTTTCTTTCACATATTTACCAAATGCTCCTCATTCTGTAATTCCAAATTTACGATGTTTCTAGACTGCGAAAACACAAGGAAGCAAACTAGATATAAAACTAGGCGTTAATCTATAATTTCTAATCTTTAGCAGGCATTAAGATGTAGTTAATAAATTTGTTGGAGTTTTTCTGGTAGTTTTCCTTATACAGAGACACACACACACACACATATATATATATACATACATTATAATTAATTATTATGTTAGGGAAAGCCCTTCTTTCACCTATTTACCCAAAGTGCCCTCTCTCTCTATAATTACAAAATTATTGGGCTATACCCCTGCCCATAATACAAAAACACAAGGAACCTGACTACGTATATAAAACTAAGCGTTAATCCGTAAGTTCTAATTTTAGTCAGCATTAAGATGTAATTAACAAAATTGTTAGGAGTCTTTTTGGTAATTTCCCTTCTATATATATATATATATAAATATATAATCTGGAAACAAGGGAAGTATGTCTTAACGACTTAAGGGGGGAAAAGAATTGAATCCACAGAAATACGTAAAATGTCGAATACAGTAAGATAATGGTTGTATTCACACCATTCCTTAGGACAAGCTGTATTTGTAATAATTAGAAAGGGCATTCGCCCTAGTCTGAGTTAGTAGCCTTTGTCGATGTTGTTGTTCATTAATATACAGTGCACATTGTGTGTCTCTTGCTCAGTTTCTGACAATTTGCTTGTATCGTTCACTGACTAACTCAGCATGTATGACTTTTGGTTTTGTATTCCTCCATTTGGAATTTCATCATCAAAGCCGAAGTTGAGCTCTCCGGCGCTTCCAGGTTGATTCCTATATGGTTCCGATTATTCTCCAAGTAAGGTCTCCAGATCGGATCGGATCGGATCGGATCGATTTAGCGGGATGATTAAAACGCTACAGTCTTCCGAATGACGTTATCGATGACTCCAGAAACACTCGGCTAATCGAACCTCTCCAGACTCCACATCGATATCATTGATCGGCGATCATCTCTATGCTGCAAGATCAACTATATCCTTGAGGCACAAACATATACAGACATGGCTCCGAATAAAGCACGAAAGCGATTTCCAATAATAAAGAGAATCCTGCAGATACTTCTTTTTCTTTTTCTGCTCTAGTCGTTTGATCCGAGGAGAGAAATTGCCCATCAATTTTGTTGTTGAGAATCAATTTGAAAGGTAACAGCAAATCCCACCGCGTACAGCATTGAAACACAATGCAGAAAAAAATAGATGCAAAGTTGTCCAAAACAAGACCTCACAAATGATACCAACTCCAAACCAGAGGCTGCATATCAAGTTCCTGAGCTTGACAAATTGGTGAAAAGACCCCAAGCAATCAATTAGTTTGCACTGTATTTCCAACACAATCAGTTGAAGCCACACTGTAGTATAAAAAGATTTTCATGCTTCAAATTATCACCCTGAACTTTGGGGAAATGTACAACAGCACATCTAATTGCCCTGTCATTTGATCTTTGTTTTTGATTCCCTATTTGCTGTAAAATCACAGCTTACCTAATATGCATGAATGCATATGATTGTATATCTGTATATGCATGTCTCATCTATCCTTCAGTTTCTCTTGAATATATAGAAGGCCACTGTGATTCAGAGGTTGAAAATGCCATGGAGCTCTTTACATCATTTCTCAACAGCCTGTCTCAAATAGCTTCAAAAAGCTTCAAAAAGAGACTTGAAAATCCAAAGAAGAAAAGATTGCTTCTTCAAAACCATGAAAGTTGATTTCATGACAAAAAAGATAAAAAGGCTGCAGCCAAAAGCTCTCCACCCAGAAAAAACCCCTTTTACAGAAAAAGTCAGCCCCGCAAATTGCTGCCAGCCCTAAAGAAGCAAGCTTTGTTTCTTTTTCTACAGAAAGTCATGGAGAAATCCATCTTTCTATCTTTAAGTTCCTCTGTCTTTTCTTCGATCAGAGAACCCTCCATTGGAACTCAATTCTGTACTCCTTTCGGACTTGGTATTTTCCTTTGAATTTCTTTCAAGCGGTGTAAAATCCCCTCAAAGCTCGGTCGAAGTTCTGGATCACTGTGATGAAATGTGATAGTGGCTAACAAAATGAGTGTCTTTAGTAATGAATGTAATCTAAACCTAACACTCAATGCAATCTTTTGCCTACCAATCTATACAATGAAAATCTGTAATAGGTACTGTACATCATATGGTAAGAAACATTGCATGTTTATATGAATGTGTACAAATACACAGGCAAGCAAACATAGATACATATATAAGCACAGACAGACATATTGCAGGCATACACACACACATGTATACATATATTATACAAGCCTTTTACTTGCTATGCTTTCATCATCTAATAGTTGGCACTATTACAGTGCATTTAGCAACATGTGGAGTGTAAATTACAGAGTCAATGCTTTTACCGTTGCCAACAGTCCCGAATGAGCAAAGACCACATCGGATCTACATCTGCAGGGATTTCCAGCCTTTGATCCATGAACCCAACTACCCCAACCACCTGTAATTCATCAGATTTTTGTCAAAAATTACATAAATTCCAGCAACAAATGTGAAATTGCACACTGTATTTTCGTGTTTCAAAAGCCTTACAGACAATTATCACAACATGCCATCTAGCTCTTAATGATATGCTCAAGGCTGCCAAGTATAAGTATGTGCCACATATATAACAGATCATAGCTTTGCTATGCAATTATTAGTGGCAGAAACCGAAAAACAATAAGAAAGAGCAGATGTGAGTTAACCAACCACGGAAGTTTCATGAAGTGCAACTCTTTCCGAAAATAACAAACATTGTAGGGCATTGCCAATCATGTTTTTAGGACATCATTAGTAATATTTTGAGCTGATTATTAGAATATCATGACTGCATAAAATTAGTCCTCTCCACCACACATTAGAATCAAGAGACTTTGGATCTCAACAATTGCACCCCAATTTTGCAAGTGTCTTCGATTTTATTCTTTTCACTGTTCGGGTTGCAGATAAAGAATACGTTTGTGGGTAAGGCTAGTTTCTGCTAAAACCAAATATGGGTGTGCCTGAACCCAAAAAAATACTCTAAACAATGTCTGGTAACTGGCTTTTCCTAATATACACTGTCTATACAATTCAGAAGTTGGCAATACCTAAGAACCATTAAGACTCTTAATACCAAGGTTTCTGAAAGCAAGGTGCGAAGATCTGAAACAAAGACGCCACATCAGTATATTTTGCTAAGGCTCGTATTAAAAACACCCTTCCGCAGCTCCAAGCTTTGGGGTCAACAAATTTACAGTCCAACCTTATAATTAAAAGTCTTCTATTCTCAACCGCTTATTTCATGATTATGAAATCAGTGAAAGCTAATTATGAGTAAAGATGGTCCGCCCACAATACATATATAATGCATACTGCGTATAATTTCTATTTTACTTTTCATGATAATACCTGCATGGGATTCAAATCTTCCCATGGAGTTTGTTCTGTAACTAGCTCCCATAAAATAACTCCAAAACTATACATATCACACCTGGAAAAATCCAAACATTGCAGAGGTTACTAGTTATATCTAACAAGGCCAAACAACTGATTTATATGAATACGCAACAGATAAAATTGCTAATTTTCTCACTTCTCATTAGAAAGCTCATTGCGAAGTACCTCTGGAGCCATCCATTGTGGCTGCAAAATGAGAACAAAAAATGTTAACTTTTAGTATGACCCATCAATAAACCAATGAAACATAAACCGTTTTACAATAAACCAAGCAACAAAAATTATAAAGTGACCCATGAACTACACCCTTATAAACCTGCCCATCGATGAGAACAATATCCATGTGAGCCAGTTATAATCATCACGTATATTGAACAATGGATATAGATATTCATATACAATTCCACCAGAATCCCTTCCTTACCAAGATAATGTCATATGTATGTTTATGAAATTCCATGAAAAGTTTCAACAGCAATAATTGGATGAAACTGTGTTTGATCCTGAGTTCAACTGATTCTTCCAAAATCGGTAAGACAATGATTCTGCCTCAGTCACATGCACAGTTTAACGAGGAACGTTTACATCACAGGAACATTTACATGACATAAGTCCATCAATTCAGAATTGCTTACTGTGCCTTTCCCAGAAAATGTGTCAAGAAATTTTCCATGCTTCAACTTGGATAGACCAAAGTCTCCAACCTGTAAAGGAAACAAGACCAAAAATGAGTAGAGGGTTGGAGAAAGGAAAAAAGACCAAAAATGAGTAGAAGGATTGTGGGGAAGCGGAATTTCCAAAGATGTAAACAAACCTACTTTGACAGTCCAATTCTTATCAACAAGGACGTTTGACGATTTTAAGTCCCTATGCACAATGGGCGGATTAAGCTTGTGCAAGTAGTTCATTCCCCGAGCCTGTCATTCATACACGTAATAACACATGATTAGTATGTCACACCCATCAAATCAAAACCTAAGCATATTGTGAAGACCCATCTACCAACTAATACCTAATGAAATTGGACACGATAATGAAGAAGATTAAAATCTAAATCATATAATAGATTCCTAACCAAGCCATTGGCCCTCAGGGAGGCAAATTTGGTATTGGATGCATCTAAACCATGCTTTATATCTGAACTAATACACATGAACCACTTCAAGTGATAGGTTATCACAGTGAGAAGACATCAATAATGTAGCAAAACAGATTCTCTATGCTAGAAGTTTCTAGGATATGAATATGCAGGCATGAAGTGTTGCAATTGTAGACCACGAAAGTGACAGGACGTCAATAATATAGTTGAAACTTTCTCTATAAACGATCCAACATGGCACATATCACTCTTATCAAAATATATACCTCAATTACATAGGCATAGATGATTAGCCCTATATATATTCACTCCAAGCTTGCAGTACCTACTCCTTTACCTTCGATCCTCTCTTACATCCAAAACTGGCTTTTACATCACTCCCAAGAATGATAGTTATGCATTACTGGTCATATGCAGATGCAACATACTTTCAAGCCACTTAATTCCTTACTATGTCAATGGCTACACGCACTCGCCTTCTCCAATCCAATCCTTGAGTCTTTCTATGCAGCAACCGGAATAAGCTTCCCCTGCATTTCGAAGAAACAAGTTAAAAGCTGATAGTATATTAAACCTTAGTCATCAATTTAGTATTCAAAACCTAGCTCTGAAACAAAATAATAACCTTGGAAGAAATTCAGTTATTATTGAGAGATGCTCTGGAGACAAAACCGCTCCCATGAAAAGCACTGTATTAGGATGCCGTAGCCTCTTCATGATTCGTATCTGTGTTGTATCAATCATACGATTAAAAATGTGTAATGAATATCAAAAGCATACTCTTTGCATGTATGAGATTAGGTACTCCATTCACAGACTTGATCTGAAAGAATATTTAATCCATAGCCACATTTTCACGGAATTCATCATCAAACACACACTAAAGTAAGTCCTGATTACCTCCTCTTTGAAATGCTCTAAGTGTTCCTCGGTAAATTCTTGCTGTGAAAAAACCTTAATGGCAACATCCTGTTCACAGAGCAAAAATATATGGTTCCATAACCCATTTACACAATTTTCTGTATAAAATTTACGACCGTTCCAGAAATTTCAAAGTAAAGACTAAAGACTAAAGAAAAAAGCCTTACAGAGCCAACCCAAAAGCCATGATACACTGTACCACAAGAACCTAGAAAAGTAAACAAAAAGATCATATAACTACATATTCAGACTAAAGATTGAAAAGAACAAGAATAACATAGAAATATGTGATTACGACATACCTTCACCAATTTTTTCACAAATTGTCAACGATTTCCAATCAATCTCACAATCTCGTATATCCATCTCAGAGTTACCAGCTGATCTACGTATGGTATCAGCAAGTAGAAGTCCAGACTCATTTTCACTGCTGCTCAAACATCTACTTTGGAATATCTGCATCTTATTATGGTCAGCCCTTTCCAATTCTCGCCTGCTTGAAATATCTTCATTCAAGCACATTCCACTAGCTTGCACTCGTAAAAGCCCATCCTTTCTTAGGTGGGATTTTTGGTTGGAGCGAAGTAACGTGTTTCTAGAGTAGTCTTGGAAAAAAACTTCATCCACTTTATATCGCTTTGTTGATTGTGGAACAATTGTTCTTCCCCAAATAGAATTGAGGTTATCAGCTGAGATATGAGTTCTCTCCATTTCGATGCTGTTCAAATGCTTGGACTTTAAAACGTTGTGCCCAATATTGTGAGGGTTCAGAAGTATATCGTCAATCTTGAAGCAAGGTGAAAGCTTGTTCGATGGAGTAGTGGAAGTCGTCCCACATGTCTGATAAAGACAAATAGACAACAACCAACCAACCATTAACTAACAACAGATAGTTTGTAAATATTAAGGAATAGCATCCACTATAAAGTTCACAATCTGGACTCGACAAACATCATACAACAATTTTGATCGAAAGGTTCAGAAGTCTGCAAAAATACATCAACTTTCTTTGCCATAACACAGCATTTTCAAGACTTTAGGAGAAGAGAAACGCCCATTAACTAAATTAATTGAACCACATAAGTTTAAAATCTGAATGAAGATGGTAACCTCCAACTAAACCAAGCTAAAATAGAGTTTTATTGCTTAAAATGGGGAAATTTGAAGATTTAACCAACCATGTTCAATACGAAACCAGAAAATCATAGACTAGAGACTTAACAGTTATATGAAGCTATCACTTGAACATATGACCCAAGAAGAAGAATATATACAGTACCAGATCTGTCAACGAAGACCCAAAAGGAATTCCATGAGGCTGCTGGTGTTTATGCTTCAAAATGAACGGATCTAAAGAGTGTCCAATACTGGTATAACTTGAAAACCGCCGAGCATCGACGCTCACTCCAATAACCCCCACAATTTCTCCATTGTCATCATACAAGAGTGTGTTTGTGACAAGACAAAGGAAAACCTCACCAGATTTCTTCAGCAGTGGGAATTGACCATTCCATTGTTCTCCAGTCCTCACAACGTTAGCTATAATCTTGCACCCCAGACTGATATATTCCTTCTGAACAAGGAGATCAAATATACTCCTCCCCAAAGCTTCCGCTTGAGAATAACCGAAGAGCAATTCGGCGTTCCGGTTCCTAAAATGAAAGAGGAAGATGTGAAAAACAACATCATTCAATGGGTGCGTCAAATAAAGAGTCACTGATACAGAGTTTCTTGCTGAGAAATTCTTTGAGAAAAGATATGCAACAAAGTAGTTTAAAGAAGCGTAAAGAAAAAAAGAAAGTAGGCTTCCTAAGGCATGTTACCAGTATATCACCTCAGCACTAAGAGCAAAGATATAGACAGCATGACCAATGGATTGGAGGAGGCGTCTCTCTGAGATGTGCTTGGTGATGGGAGACGTGTTCATGACAACGTTCAGGTCAAGGTGAGAAGGAGTGACCAAAGAAGTGATCCTTTGATTGGTATCTTCATCCCAGGGGCTGTTGTCCATGTCTTTGTTGCTCTTGCTGTGGTTATTCGAAGGTGTTCTTGGGAGGATTTCATCAAGCGAAGAATCTTTTGAAAGGGGGGAGCAGGTTTCACACTCAGATGGCGGCTGGGCTGGCATCAAGAGCTTCGCGATCTGAGCCCTGAGAAGGGCATGATCTGCCTCGAGCTCCATGATCCTCTTCATCAAAGCCTCTTCCGAGGACGCAGTTGCTTGAGCCAAAGATTGTGGACACCCTTTCCGGGGTTGGAATGACAGCTCCGGAGATTCTCTCCCATATTGCTCCTCCAGAGATTCTCTCCCATATGGCTCAGGAGATTCCATTCCTGGAGTAAGGGGGCAGGGGTACAAAGACTCGGGAGATTCTTTCCGTGCCAGTGTCGATGGCTCCGAACGTTCCATTTCCGATGCCTGAAACAATGATGACACCAGCGATTCCCCGCCGGGTGGCACGCACTGCTCTGGAGATTCCTTTCCCGATGTAGACATCGGATTCTGAAACAAAGATCCCTTTCCCGGTGTAGACATCGGGTACAGAGACAACGGTTGTGGAAGCTCCTTTGCCAACGAAGACATCGGGTAAGGAACCAAGGATTCCAGGGATTCCTTTCCTGACACAGACATCAGAAACAAAGATTCTGGAGATCCCTTTCCTGATGCAGATACCGGGTATGTAAACATTGATTCTGGAGATTCCCTTCCCGATGTAGGCATCGGAAACGACGATTCAGTAGACTTCGTTTCCAGCGTCGACATTCGAAACAACGATTCTAGCGATTCCTTTCCTGATGTCGACGTCGGAGTTGGAGATTCCAGAGTTTCCCTTCCAGTTGTAGACCTTGGAAACAAAGAATCCACGGATTCTTCCTGATTTAGGGCAGCCGGCTCCAAACCTTCCCTCCCCGATGTAGATGCTGTCCCAGGCTTATCGCGATCTTCGTTCCCTGTGATTCCTGATACTTGAACGGAGGATTCCATCTCCCAAAGATCCCAGCTTGTGCAGTAATGCTCGTATTGCTTGTATGCAAACTTATGTATGTAAGCAGGTAAGCAAATAGTGGAGCATGTGTGCATGTTACGCATGTATGCTTGTCTGCTACTACAAGTCTTTCAAGGCAACATCCAGAGAACAGAGGAGAAGGCAGTCGAGAACGAACCAGAACTCTTTCTGCCTTCAATCGCAATCGATGATGTGTTTCGCGGAGACTGGGGATTTTTGCACTTGAGAAGGAACGGAATCTCAACCCGATCGAAACGGGAGATCACAAACTTTCTGATGAATCGAATCGAATCCCAATCTCCGAAATCGGAGTCGTCTTGAAGAAAAATAGAAGCAAAGCGTGCGCTCGGAATCGATTCTTTCGCCTCAACAACGATTGAAGCAAAGCCCACCATCAGAATCGGAGCCTTCCGTGAAGGATCCAATGCAAAACCCGGCGCTGACGATCGAACTCTTCCCGATGAAAGATCGATGCGAAACCCGAAATCAAACTCGACCCTTCGTGAAGGATCGAAATCGCAGGAAGAAACGGAATCTGTCACAAGGACTGAATAATCGGAAAAGGTTCGAGGAGCCCAACATCAGAGGACCTGGAGAAAAACACTGCCGAGCCTAGCCTCTGCGACGAGCCGCACCCAACTCCTGTAACATGATCTTTCGACGCCTCAAAGCTGAAATCCGAGCCTATGTGAGGAATCGGGGCCCGAATCCGAACAGGTATCAGAAAAGAATCCTTACCAGAATGAGCCGCTTTGTTGAACAAGAAGGGCGGAGGAGGAGGCGGAGGAGACAGACAATGCAGTTCAGAGGACCATAATCCTAGAGAAAAGACATGGCTCCTGCTTGATCAATCAGTTGCGGGAACTCTCTCTCTCTCTCTCTCTCTCTCTCTCTCTCTCTCTCTCTCTCCCTCTCAACAGAGAAAGTAGAAGCTGAAGCGTGAAGCAAGGAAAAGAAGAGCAGAGACAGCGGCCGAAACCCTAACTCTTAAGCATGCCAAAGAGGGTTTCCGCGTGTGCTGAATCTGCAGAACGCTCCTTCCTTCCTGACAGACTTGAGGGGGAGAGATGAGCGTGGCGATGGCAGAGAAAGGGGAGCCCCAGGCGAGCGACAGGAGGAAGAGATGCAGAGGGATGGGGAGGGGGCTCTCTACACTGACGAATTCATAGCCATGGAAGGGAGTTCATCGCCATGGAAGGAAGCTTCCATGGCCTGGAAATGGAGAAGGGGAAAGATGATGATGATGCTGGTGATGATGATGATTGTGATGGTGGTGATGGTTCTGATGGTAGTGATGGTTGTGGTGGTGATGGTGATGATGGTGGCGGTAGTGATGAGGATGATAGTGGCGGTGATGGTGATGATGGTGGTGGTGGTGATGATGGTGATGGTTGTGGCGGTGATGATGGTGATGGTGATGGTGGTGATGATTGTGGTGATGATGATTGTGGGGATGATGATGGTGATGATTATGGTGGTGGTGATGCTGGTGGTGATGATGGTGATGGTTGTGGAGGTGGTGATGATGGTGATGGTTGTGGCGGTGATGATGGTGATGGTGATGGTGGTGATGGTTGTGGTGATGATGATTGTGGGGATGATGATGGTGATGATGGTGGTGGTGGTGATGGTGGTGGTGATGATGGTGATGATTGTGGCGGTGATGATGATGATGGTGGTGGTGGTGATGATGGTGATGATGGTGGCAGTGGTATGATGATGATGGTGGTGATGCTGGTGGTGATGCTGGTGGTGATGATGGTGATCGTTGTGGCGGTGATGATGGTGATGGTGATGGTGATGATGGTGATGATGGTGATGATGGTGGTGGTGATGGTGGTGATGGTGGTGATGGTGGTGTTAATGATGATGATGGTCGTGATGCTGGTGGTGATGATGATTGTGGTGGTGATGATGATGGTGATGATGGTGATGATGGTGATGATGGTGATGATCATGGCGGTGATGATGATAGTGGTGGTGATGATGGTGATGATGGTGGTGGTGATGATGGTGGTGATGGTGGCGGTGGTGATGATGGTGGTGATGATGATGGTGATCATGGTGGTGGTGATGGTGGTGGTGGTGATGGGGGGTGATGGTGGTGATGGTGGTGACGGTGGTGATGGCAGTGGTGATGATGGTGGTGGTGATGGTGATGGCGGTGATGATGATGGTGGTGATGATGATGGTGGTGATGATGATGGTGATCATGGTGGTGGTGATGGTGGTGGTGATGATGGGGGTGATGATGGTGATGGTGGTGATGGCGGTGGTGATGATGGTGGTGGTGGTGGTGGTGATGGTGGTGGTGGTGGTGATGACCATCATCAACACCACCATCATCATCATCGGCATGATCATGATCGTGGCAGCGTTGATGATGATAATGGCAGCAGTGATGCTGATGATGCTGATGGTGTCAGTGCCGATGATGGCGACCGTCGTGATGATGATGATGGTGATGGTGACGGTGGTGGTGGTGATGGAGTTACTGGTGATGATGTTGATGTTGCTGGTGCTCGCGGTGGTGAATGATGCTGATGCTCGCGACGGCGATGATATGCTCGTGGCGATGGTGACGATGCCGGTGGGTGGGTGATGATGGTGATGACGGTGCTACTGATGCTCGCGACGGCGATGATGCTCTCGTGGCGATGATGGTGATGATGATGCCGCTGCTGATGCTGATGTTGCTCCTACTGCCGCTGATGATGGTGGTGATGCCGACAGGGGTGATGATGGTGATGCGGCCGATGGTGATGATGGTGATGCGGCCGATGGTGATGATGGTGGCGATGGTTGCGATGGCGGTGATGCTGATGCTACTACTGATGCCGGTGATGCTGATGCTAATGATGGCGGTCGTGGTCGCAATGGTGATGATGCCAGTGATGATTCCACAAAACCATGAGCTTGACCATCACCTTTGCCCTTGACCTTGTACTTGACATTGACTTTGACTTTGACCTTGTACTTGTCCTTGACTTTGGCATTGACCTTGTACTTGACATTGACTTTTACTTTGACCTTGTACTTGTCCTTGACTTTGGCCTTGACATTGTCCTTGTAATTGACCTTGACATTGTCCTTGTAATTGACTTTGACTTTGTCTTTGACTTTGACCTTGACCTTGACCTTTCCATTTGGCCATGGCCTTAGGTATTTTCCTTGACCTTGACCTTTGGGTTGACCATGTCCTAACCTTTACCTTTGTCTTGAGTGTGGCCTTTTGGCTTTTTTTTTTAAAGCCTTGACTTTAGTATTGGCCTTGATCCTTTATAAGCATGTGTTTGACCTTGACCTTGACCTTGACCTTTGCTATTCTTTCAGGCCTTGATCCTTGACAAGCATGGGTTGACCTTTGACCTTTGACTTTGACCTTGGCTTGACCTGTCCATTTTGCCTTTGCTATTCTTTCAGGCCCAATTAGGATGCCGTTGACCTTGACCTAGCTTGACACTGCCGAGGGCCGACTGCCTCGTACACTGTGGGCTCAAACACAACGCTTCTAAGTCAAGGACGAAAAGCTTCGGGAGTTGGTGCCCGAATCGGAAGATGCGAACGAAAGCAAGAAGAGCGCGGGCTTCTGCGACGGCGACGATCTGCACGAGAGCATCCGATGGAAATCAGCCTGATTCGGCAATACCTGGATTGCTTTCACCAGCTGACGGTTTTGGATTTACTCGATTCGAATTACTACAGATACGTATCATCCGAAGATCGTATTCATATAAAGCATCTTTCCTCTCAGTAGTACAAACATTGGGCAACTGGGCAGGTCCCCATCAGGAGCGGGTGGTAAAGCTCTTCAGTGTTCTCGATCAAACTCGTCGAACAGGGCCCATACTGCTTCCAAACTTAGCCCTACCTCCAGATGAGAACAAACATTCCACGTGAAATTTCGCATACAGTTCCAGGTGTTGTCCCTTTGCTATATAGTTGTTTCTATTGGTTAAGATTTGGCTCAGTACTCAATGGATGGGAAGTATACTCTACGAGTCGCAATGCATGAACTGTTTTTTTACGAATACATCAATAAATACTCGAGCGTATTACACACTGCATGGATGGAGGATCGCGAACGAACCTGATACGCGCATTTATGGCTGCATCAACCTATTGAAAACCCGTGTCTTGGCTAACTATAGTTATGGTCAACTATCAATGCGCATTAACTGTAAAAACAAAAAGGACGCCCGAGAGACGGTCTACGCTCGCGTCCAAGGGGCACTGTAAAGATGTTTGTTGGGCAAAACTCTCGCATCCCAAGCACGATGAACCTTGGGCATGGATCTGGACACAATGAGAGGCTCATGCCCGAATCATCCGATGAATCTAGCTCCCTATCTACTTGTCTCTTCTGCAATCTGCGCTTTTGTCCGTTAGCTTTCGACAAGGCCAAAGAGAAGGTTAAGAAGCTGACCAAACTCTGTTGAGATTTTCTGGCGCATTCAAAACTGCATTCGATCGGAGGAAGCCGCCGCCACAAATGATGCCTTTAATCGGCAAAGTTATTTGTGTTTTAACAGGAAACAGAGTAAAGCCAAGATTTGAACCCATGACCTC
>JBBBWG010011335.1:71493-88134 GCA_037176905.1 Azolla pinnata
GTGCAATTTCTTTCACACTGATCAAAGAGCATTCTGCAAATCGGAGGGTGCAATTCAAAACAGAGTTAGCAGCAAAACCCAACCTGAGCAGAAGCAGTTGAAGAGGTGATGGAGCATGAGAAGTGAATGGAGAAGGAGGCAACATTCCTGCAGAGAACAGAGTAGTGTCTGCCACTGCAAAGCCACATTTTGGCTTCTCCTTCTCTCTTTTTCTCTGCCTTTTTGTTTCTCAGAAAATGCATACAGCCTACCACAAATGATATGATAGACCCTTGGGTTTTTCCTATTTCCCCAAATACCCCTCTTCCTCCTCTGACAAAAGAGAGAGAGAGACAATGGATGGAGGAAAATATAGCTTTGGGATGTGCATGGATTCATCCACTGAAAGAGAAACAAACATGTAGGTCTAGTGGCGTCGGATTATGTGGCTTGAATTTGGTAGGAATCGGTTCAAATCTGGCATGAAATTGTTCGAATCTAGCATGAATCGCTAGTTGTAGAAACATGGCTTGCAAGGGGGGGGGGGGCTTTTCGGGCTTCGCGTTTGCGTCGGATTTCCGTCGTGGCCCTGCTTGCTCCTCAAAAGCCCTCCTCACGCAGATACTGCTCTCGCCGAAAGGGCCATCGGCAGATGGGTGTTGTTGCTAATGGGGGCAAGTAGCATCATCTCATCGCTTCTGTAAATAAACGAGCAACATGGAGCTGCCTGCCGAAAAAAAACGAGGCATGCTCTCTGTTAGAGCTGCGAATCTGGAATCAGATTACGTGATGATGGGATGCCCGACTGTTGCTCGATTGGTCTCCTGTTGCTTTCGGCGGACATTCGTTGAACGAATCTTTCCGTTTCGTACCACCACTTGGCGACAGGCAACAGGTAATAAAAAAGAAAAAGGAAAAGAAAATCGCGGGCATCAAGGTGTCGATTGCAGATCTGCTACCACCCGCGCGTGCGTGGTGGGATGAGCAGTGGAGGCCCGAAAGCTTGAGATGATCGAATAAAGTAAGGCAAAGAATGGTGGAAGTTGTTGCGATCTCTGTCAGAATGTCGGAGGAAGCATCCACGTTGTCGAGTCGGCGCACCCATCTATAAAAAGGCACCCGCATTTAGCCCCAGAAGATGAGGTGAGGAATCGGAATCGAACAGCAAAGCCAAACATGGGGAGAATTCTAGAGGGGAGGCTACATTTAGCAGTTCTGCTTCTTCTTGCGACGATCGTCGCAGCAGAGGCAGAGTCGGCGACAGCGACAGCACCCAGCTGCTCCTCGGTGGGGCTATCGCTGTCGCCGTGCGGGAGCTACGTCACGGGGTGGTCAGCTGCATCTGGCCCATCAGCATCCTGCTGCTCTGCCATTCGAGGCCTGCGGCAACAACTGCAATTGCTTAGTCGGCCCGATCGCGTCTCGTACTGCAACTGCATCAAGAGCTTCATGGCCTTCGTCACCGTGAACCCCGACCACCTCGCGAGCCTCCCCTCCAAGTGCGGCATCAGTACCCTCGGCTACCGCCTCGGCCCTGCCATGGATTGCACCTCGTAACGAAATGCTTCCTCCCCCATGCAGCATCCTTAAATCGTAACGATAACTCTGGAATGCGCCGCATGAACAGCCTTGTCCTGATACTCGAGGTCACACGTGCTCATTTCTGTGCCGTGTGATGGATGATTGTGGGGCTTGTCCCTAGTCCTAGGATAACCGGTTTCCCAGTTGTTGTGCATTTTGACCATTTACAAGTATAAAAGTCGACAAACACATTAGACACCACTAGATAACCTGAGGATGTCTCATTGCTCCATCTCGTAAATCGATCGATCGATCGATCCTTTGAGCTAAGTTCTAATAGTTGTGATATGTGCAGGGTTCCCTAGAAGGACCGTGGGAAATCTCCAAGCCAACAATGCGAAGACTTTGGTTATGGTTTTGAAAGATGCGACGCGAGACTCTATAACCACCAATCCACAGCAAATAAGGCGATCTTCTCTCTTCCATCAGATGTATTACTTGCTCTTTTCGAGAAAAATGCAATCCATGTTCACAAAGCTTGTCGATTACAATTTGGAATCACCTGCAATTGGTTGTTTCTCTTTTATGTCATAGCTGTAAATACGTAAAGTCGGTTTCGATTCTAATGACCCTAATGTCTACGATCACCACCCAACGGTTATAACTTCAACAATTCATTTACGACTCTATGAAGATATGAGATGATTGATTGTATATGGAAGCGTAACATAAACACACATGGCCGTAGCCTGCATATCTGTAACTTTGTCGTGCATCATGCTCCTCCTTGCTCACACGAGAACCCATGCTCTCTTTTCCGACAGTATAAAGACTAGATCTTGTCACCACGATTCTATCCAACAAAGTTTTCTACCTTTTATTTGGGATCGTACCTGCGAAGATTTGGAGACTCCAGATATCCAAGTGAGGCAATGGGAACTACACATGTATACTCACTCCGTGTTCGTGTGCACTCTTATATCATTCTCGGTGATAAATGTAAAATGGCTGTTAAGCTCTTATATTGTTTTTTTAAATCTAATCAATTAGCTAGCCTCAATATTGTTACTTTTTGAGCTTATATCCTCAATTGATGTTATTACTATTACTGATAATAGAAATTAGTTTACTAAATATTTGAATCCATGAACTTTACAGATAAAAACCTAAAGTCTTGTTTGTTAAACGATCATGTTTTATCTGATAAATATTATATTATAATATCAAAGAAGATCTTAAATGACAAGAGTTTTCACGTTGTCGAGATGACTTCCGACGTATATTGTTATCACGAGTAATTAGAGACAACCATGCATGCAAGCCATGTAACAATATTCATGCATGATAATCACAACGTGAGCATGCACGAGACTTGGATTAGTATAAATAGCCAAGTGTATTTAGTACTAAACCATTCTGGTTTGTAGCCAGCTTTTGATGCTCTTATACACAAGTAATATAATATATCATTCTCTTGTTCATTTTATTATTTATTGTCTTTTGAGTTTATCATTGTTTGCAAGTTTCAGTCATGATAGTTATCGGATAGTGCATGGTTATCTCGTGTCGAGTACTGACAAATGGTAGTCTTTAGATTTATGTTGGTAATAAGTTAATGTAATAGTAAAACCTCTAACAAGCTCATTTGCATAAGTTCTAATCGTGTGGTTGATGGAATGAATGTGACCTTAACTTTATGAAGGACTTGAGCATATGTGCTTCTAGGTTGTGAAATTTGGATGCGGAAGAATGTCTTGGGTTATAGAGTGCTCAAAATGTGAAGCCCTGTGGAGAGAAGTCGTAATTAGTGGTGATAATTGATTACAGTTATATCTGCTCAGAGTGTAGCGTGGATATGGTCTTGACACGGTCTCAACCTTCATCATTGCACATCTGTTCCAGCTAGACAACTTAAAAATGTGCAAGTATCGTAAGTTATATATAGGTCGAGGTTTCTTGAGATTTTATGGTTTTCGTTTGACAAGGGCTATTGTCATCCCATGAACTTTTAATCATCTTTTCTTTAGTTTTTTTCTTAACTAATCAAAGGATAATTTATCAAAAAAATAAACGAGATGTGTCAATTGGCACACATATTTCCTACATAATATTTTACATATTTGCTTCATAATAATTGTATAGTGCTTGCACATAGCAGCTCCATATTTGTTGCATAATGACCGCATTTTAGCTTCATAGTAACTGCACAGTAATTGCTTCTAAGAGTTTTCTTTAACTAAATAAGTAAATATATATATATACATTTGTTATAAATATAATGTCTCATTAATTAAAAGTGTGAAGTTTTGGAATCTTACTTAAAATATAAAAGTAGTTTTTCGGGACCTTTTTTCACTTAATTCAGGATTTATTCATGAAAACAAAAAACAATTAAGAATAAGAAAAACTACCAAAATACAGCTAACAAAATTATAAATTACATTTTAATGCCTATTAAAACTAAAAATAAGAAATTGACACCTAGGTTTAAAAATTAGCACGGAATTGATTGATTAAAAGCCAAATCCATTAATTCGTGAGTTCAATTAACATCAAATGAATTGATTGATTAATGGTCCATCACTTGATTAGCACCAAATCAATGCGCTAATCCATTGATCAGATTCTAAAAATTACTAGCCCTTTGGTAAAGCGAATATTAGTAGGGAACCAATTAGGATCAACCGGCGGGAAGCGATCAAGACCAAAACGATAGCAGCAGAATTAATTGGGTGTTAATTAATTTTAGCAGAAAGCTAAAATTAGGCGTTAATTTGTAGTTTTTGATTTCAACAGGCGTTAAATATGTAATTTATGAATTTATTAGGCGTTAATTTTTTGTGTGGTAATTCTCCCTAAAGAATAAAAAAAAGTTAATTTTCGGATTTTCCAAGACAACTTTTAATTCTGTTGGTTTAATTTCTGGCGCAGATATATTTCATTTATACGTATTTCTCTTCTTTTTTTTCCCGCCCATTTTTTCAAATTTGGTGCTCCAAAATTTGATGCTACGATTTCTGTCGGTTTTGCACAGAGAAATTTAGGGTTTCGGATCTCTCGTGCGACGAAGGACGCAGACGCCCGAAGCTAGGGTTCAGCGACTCCAGATCCGCTTCTTGGAGCAAGGAGCAGACGGAAGGAAGCTAGGGTTTCGGACATCTCGCTGTCGCGCGGAGCAGAAGCGTTACGGCACTGCAGAGACTCGGGCTCCACAGCTCCCACGGGAAGGATATCAACACAACAAGGTACGGTTTCCTTATCTCCTTCTCGAAGGAACAAGCAGAAGTGGGAGAAGACCGAAGGGAAAGGAAAGAACGCGGCCGAAGCGCGGCTTTCTCGATTGTCTCCGTTGGGAAGAAAGAGGCAGAAGCTAGGGTTTCGATTATTTCTTTCTCGTGGAAAGAAGAGTGCAAGAAACAGGAGCAAAAGGTTTTGAAGATATCCTCGTCGAGGAGAAAAGAGGCTCCATATCTTCTTGCCGAAGGAAGAAGGAAGGGGAACGGTTTCAGGAGCCGGGATTTCGCTCACATATTGCTCTGCTTTTCTATCTTATTTTACCTAATCCGTCTGATCGCGTTTACTCTGTATCCATCTCTCGTCAAACAGCTCCAAACTTCTGCAGAAAGACAAAGACGATCAAAAGCAGAAGCAGAAGCATAGTCTAGGAAGAAAGAAGAAGAGAGCTAGAAGAGGAGAAATCGAAGGAAAGGTTAGAATAAATCCGAAAAGAATAAAGAGAAGGAGAAAAGGGAAAGAAGACGGGATGACAACGATGACGAGTGGTTGTTGTGAAGATGGGAAGTTCTCTTCCATCGAAGTAGATGGTATTTCCGAGATTCCTTCTGTTAGCTACGAGGATGACCCTGTCGAGGAACAATTGGAAGCAGAACTGAATGAAGGAAAAGATGAAGCAGCAGTATGGGAGGAAATTCATCTAGAGAACAAGGAAACAGAAGTAGAAGAAAACCATTCGGATGCAGTCAGGGAGACAGAAGAAAAATTTGCAGATGAAAGCAGGAAAGAAGGGGATGAAGATGTCTACGGAGGCAACTCTAGGGATGGAGATTTAGATGAAAATATTGCAGCTGAACAACAACAAGAATCAGACTGGCAGGAACAAAGAGACGAGATTCTACAAGAAAAAGCAGACAGAAAAGAAGACGTTGTCATGATTTATGGAGATACAGATTTGAGACGAGTTGATGCTGATCATTTTTCACGTTCTTCCTCTTATTTCGATGACCCTGCAGATGGTAGGCGGCATTCAAGGTCAGTTTATGTTTTTAAAATCACTTTTATCAGTCATACTACATAGCACCTGTTCACACACATGTATTTCGTTTCATCTTCAAAAAGCTTGTTGAATTACAAAGTTGAGAGTGCATAGAGAATAAGACATGTATTTCTAAGTCGGTTTTTTTACTATTCCTAGAGCTTGGTCCTTAAGAGAATTTACATATATAAGCATGCAATTAGTTTCTGACTGGTGTACGGTTAAATATGTAATAAGGTCCAGAGAATGCATTTGTGGTGATAGCTATTTCATGCTGTTATTATGATTTTCTGACCTTTATTATACATCGTTTTTTTGCCCTGTTTGTAACTTCGGACTGAGGAACTCTTGCGTTGATGCTAATTCAATGTAGAGTGGAATGCATTTGTGGTGATTTCTATTTCATGCTGTTAGTATGATTTGCTGACCTTTGTTGTACACTGTTTTATTGCCCTGTTTGTAACTCGTACGTTGATGCTAATTCAATGTACATTTGCACTGCATTCTTAGCCAATGTTGGTTTGGAAAATTTTAATTGCTTTTTCATTGTATTACCGTTTTCTTATCATGCTTGACCTTGAGTGTGTTGTTAATAAACTCAGCAGGTATGATTACGTGCAGTATTTCTAATATATACATATATATTTATTATTGTTTTTTCAAGTCTTTTTCTACCTATTTTATAGATTTCTTTATTATGAAAATTATTGTTTCTTGTCGTAGATTCAAAGTGTATTATTGTGTGTTTATTGTGCCTGACGTTGAGTGTGCTGTTATTTTCTGTATTTCTATTATGTATATATATTTTGTTTCAATGAAATGTTGATCTGGCAGGGTTTTGTTACAGTTTTCCTTCAATATTTTATCAATTGATTGATGATCTTATTGTTAATTAAGTCTTTTGTAACTTTCTTGGCCATGTTAGTCAATGAAATGTATTCGAATGTGCCTCCAAATTATTATGTATCTCTTCAGCAGTATCAGTTGAGTAGAGCTTTTATTCTTTTGCACTTCTTCCTGGCCCTTCCTTATCTAGGATGCCTCCAGTTTTCTCCCCCTATGCTGTTTATCAGCTGCAGATGTTAAAATCTTTTTCTAAATGTTTTATGTCCATAACATAATTCAAATTGTTTTAACTGGCATTTTCAAGCTATCATGAGCGTTTTTGGCTTATCGAATGGTAACTAGCATTTACATAAAGACTCAAGTCTAGAGATATAGTGCATAGTTCACCGAGGCCCTGGAACATTTCTTTGCTGCATCAATTTGATGCTTTTGATTAATGATATATGGTATCACACCAAGCTGAGGCTTTTAATTAGTGATATCTGGTACTGTTTTTAACTATCTATCACTTTTGCTACTTCTGGTTTCAGGGGGAAATTGTTCATAGGAGGACTTACAAGAGATACAACAACAGGTATTGTGTTCCTCTTTTCATCTCCCAGTTGTTTTTACATTCCTCACATGGATGCTAGATTATTCCTCTTTGATCATTCTTTTTCTCTTCTGCCATTTCGTTTTAGCTGACTTTTATCTTTGCAGACATGCTCACTAACCATTTCATGAAGTATGGGGAGATAATAGATTCTGTTATCATGAAAAATCGGAGCACTGGTCACCCTAGAGGCTTTGGTTTTGTTACCTTTTCTGATCCTTCGGTTGTTGACAACGTTCTCAGGGATTCACACATACTTGATGGCAAAACTGTATGTTACAAAATCTACATTATTGGTCTTGTTCTCCAAGTTAGAGATTAACCTATCATAGCATTTTTTCTTGCTAGGTTGAAGCAAAGCGAACTGTACCACGTGAAGGTACAGCTGCACCGAGTACAGGGCCAAAGACAAAAAAGATATTCGTAGGAGGACTCAAGATCTCCACAACAAAAGGCAAGTTAACATATTTAATTCTGTAATTTTGATACTTATATCCAGGAACCTTGGTAAATATTTTATGCTCTTTACTCTGTTTAAGTTTGCTGTTCTTCTATAAAGTTGCCACAGTTCATAAATAATCCTTTTTTTTTCTAATTTTCTATTACGTGTTCTGTTTTTGACATTAGAGCAAATTAAAATCTACTTCGAGAAGTTTGGAAAGGTCGTTGATTGCCAAGTCATGCAAGATCATAGCACTGGAAGATCTCGTGGTTTTGCCTTTGTCACATATGAGAGGGAGGGGTCGGTCGAGAATGCCTTGGCTCAAGGAAAAATGCATGAACTTGATGGCAAACAGGTGAATAAGCTTGGCCACAAGACAAGAGTGTAAAATTTATAAAGTTATGTTCTCTTTTATCAATTACAGAGTTTCTGCCTGATGAATTTCTGTAGGTTGAAATAAAAAAAGCTGAACCAAAGAAGGGTGATGAGGCTCCATACATTCAAAATCACGGCAGAGGTAGCTATAGAAGGGCAAATGTAGGTCCTAATTATGATAGGCATGCGAGTTATTATGGTGCCTTAAATGGTGCTATTCCACCTTATTATGGAGGGGGATCAGGTGGACCTTACCGAGAAATCAATGGAAATAGTCGTGGCTATTCTTTGTATGGTGCATCATATAGCAATGGTGGTGCTTATAGAGGATTCTATGGATATGGTGGTATTGATGATAGATCTGGTAGAATGGCTTACAACTATGCAGATTATGGACCTGGATCTGGTTATGGTAATGCCTATAATAGTGGTGGGGCTTACAGTGTAAATGGTGGAGGCTATGGTGGTTATGGAGGTCATGGCCGTGGTTATAATAATGGAAGGTATCACCCTTACAGTAGGTCATAATTCCGCTGATAATAATCAACAATTGCTGTAGAACCTTAGACATATAAAGGCTGTATCCGGTTGAGGATTTGAGAGGCTCCACCCACTCAGCAGTGAAGACAGGCAAAATTTGCTTTAATGCTCTGCTGCTAAACTTGGCATTTAGATGGAATAGCTTCTCCTTGCTGGAACTTCCCCAAATGTAACATGCCATCCTTCTGATTACAAAAACATCAATATAATTCGTTCATAGTTCTCAGAAGTGTTCGATTCTTCCCCGATATCATCACCATTTTGGTTGTCCGGTACTATGGGAGCCAGTAAAGTAAACATTCATCTGTGAGTAGCATATGAACTTCATTGAGTTTTGTTCATGAACTACATATCTTTCTGTGAGTTCAATACTTAGACCTTGTGTGATGTTCAACAGGCAAATCATCACTCACATGCTAGGGTTGCGGTAGCCAGTGATGCTGTGGAGAAAATATCACCAATTATTCAGATAAAATCGTGAAAGGTTCACTTGCAGGGTTAGTTGTAATCATGTAATTCAGGGCATACGAAAATTCTACTTATACATAATACACATCTTATTTTTTTAGTTGATTATGCTCCCGAGGATTTCCAATCTGTTACTTTGGTACTAGGCGTGCTGCATAGCCCAAACTATGTATCATTCTTTTATGGTTTGCTATGCTGTCTAGATATTCTTCTGTTCCATTCTTGTATTGTATGCAGTGTTCGGCATTGTTAGCCGGACACAAACATACGGGGGGTGAAGTTGCAGCAAGTGAATTATAAGTCAAGTTCCTTGCCATGCAGATTTCCACATTGTGGCACGATTGGTTCATTGTTCGATTTAAAACTCTCTTCTGTGATTAAGTTGTATGGACAAGTTGTTTACATGCTCCAACGTGTTTGCAGCTCGATGTTTTCTTGGATTCAAGACTACATGAGATTGTACAACTGGAGTCATCCGTGATCATGCACGTTCATGTTGCCTACAAATGAATACATTTTAGATACACTGTGTAAACGCACATGCATGATGGATTACATGCGCGTTATATGTAGTTAGTTACATATGCGATCATGCACATGTACATTACATGTTGATGCAAAGACCTTAATGTGCATGCACCCTCACTTGCAATTTCATGCACTCACATACACACACACACAATTTCAGGATCACCAGAACATCAATGGTCACCAATCACCAGAAGGTCTCTATGATCACAAAAATATATAATATCACATTCACTCATTGCTTTAAACAAAAAGTCAATTCCGACGCAAGTTTCGATTTTTTAGTGTTAAGGACATTGAACAAAATTTGGAAAATTTATGTGCTCAAAATCTATTGACTTAGATGGTTTAGATTGTTTGATAAAGTGTATGCATATAGGTACAGTAAAAGAAAAAAAGAAAAACAAAACAAGGAAAGAGACACATAAATTAGAGGACAAAGTTTGTCACTCACCTTAAAGTGAGTGATATTTTAAATTATAAAACTTTTAGCAACACAAATTTCCCTTTAATTTAATTTTGATACATAATACGATATTTAATTATCAAATTAAATAACACATTGCAAGATCTTCATATGTTATGTTCAAAAGATCTTTTAAAAATATACGAGGGAAAATAAATTTGACCTTAAAAACTGAAACAATAATACAACATATTTTAAATGAATTGAAATCAAGGACTATTTTAATAATTAAGTTAAAAGACTAAAGATCACTAAACCTTCTAGGATTATGACCAAACATTTAAAAATAATTAGAACATATAAAATAAGTTATACCAAATACATCAAATATAGAGATATTTACTAATGTTGGTAATGTAGAGCAAAATGTCTATTAACTTAATTGTTTTATATTATTTTATAGAGTTATAGCCAATCAACAAAAAGCTTGAAGTTGGAGGGTGAGAATTCCCATTCACTCACAAAAATTTCGAGAGGTCAAGTAGAGCAACTCGAGCACATGTAGGGATGAATGTGTACATTGTCACAAATTTCCCACTTAAGGTTTACAAGGTATTTGATTCTTCAAAGTATGAGATAAGAACATTTCTTGAACCTGCTCCTCAAGTTATACCCTACTATTCAACAAAAAGATTGTAGTTACAAGTTCAAAAGTACCCTTCCCTCGCAACAATTTTGAATGAGATGATCTCATAGATCAAAGCCCAATGCCCAAGGCAAACAAGATGGATATAAGATGTACATTGGTGCAAAATATAAAAAATTAAAATGCGACAAATGACCTCAAATTTAAAAGAGGGTTTCTCAATTGGAGGAGTTCGAGCATACGATTAGCATAAAGGAGCTTTATTAAACCAACTCCACTTGCACCATCCTCATTTCAACATCTTTGATCAAGTTACCAAAGAGATGATTCTTTGGTTTGCCAACGATGTGATTAAAAAGAACCAATATCTCATAAACAACTGGATGAAACAATTATCCTAAAACACTTTGTTATGCTTGTGAATATATTGAAAAAGATTTAATAATTAAGATCAAGGGTGGCCACATATAATATCTTGATTAACTATGATCAAAATTTGATGCATAACTAGTATGACCCTGATTAACATAATGTACCATATAAAAACGTTGCTTATAAGAAGTAGATTCAAATATAGGGCATCGACTTCTCGCATAGATATTAAATTTTCATTTAAGGTAGATTTTAGGATTCTACCCTTTAAGAAAGTTGTAATTTAAATGATAAATTCTAGTAAAATATGCACTTCTTGTTTAAAGGTTCTAATTTCAAGTATTATAAAAATGTTAAGGTTCTTATAGGCTTACAAGCTGGTCACTTGTCCCTTGATAGTTATTGATCGCAACCAAATCCAAGATATCTGAGCAAGAGAGACGGATCCAAGTTATTCGAACAATAGAGACGAACGATGTGTATTATGTTATGAAATCCTTGCTAAAGATGAGAAGGTATTCGATTCTCAAAAGTATGATATGAAAACATTTATTGTAGTTGCTCCTTAATTACTAGCCCAATTTGCAAAAAGATTGAAGTCGGAGAATTAAAATTACCCGTTATTGTGTGTCTCTTCACACACGATATGAAACATAATAATTTTATATTAGCTTAGCAGTTGTCGTAATATCACGTCAGGTTCACCAGAGATGTCGCAAAATTACGACGAGGATACGTGAAAGTTGAGGCAGGACCTCGGGGCCTTCGACTAGAGAATACCAGAGTCGTGCGTTTCGTTTTTCGGAAGAGTTTAAATGAATAAAATTTAATAATAATCATCAATTATAGGAAAGAGATTACAAACTCGCAATGCTTATTATTTATATTTTTATCAATAGAGAAAAAAAATAAAGGTATATATATGTGATATGGAGTTTAATGATGCAATGAGTAAGGACACGGGTAGAAGGCGTCTACACATTATCTTTTTTTATTCTTTCTATAAAATATCGATATTTATTTAGATTTTAATATAAATGAAGAAATTAACGCATCAAAATGTATAAATAGAAAGGAAAGATAATTAAAAAGGAAAATAAACAAAGAAATTAGAAGAAAAAATTTATCACTCACCAAAAAGTCATTGATAATTTAAATCACAAAACTGATATTGGCAAAGATTCCCCAAGTAGTCTATCTTTTATAAAAGGTGCAATATTTAATCATGAAGTAAAGTGATAAGAAATATTCCAAGATATTATGTTAAGAAGATCTTACAAAAATATGTGATAGTAAATGAACACCGTTAATTTCCAAATAGGCCAACTGCGAGGTCACTTGTCCCGTTATAATCACTAACTGTCACTACATCTGAGGTACTCGAGCATGACTAGGGACTGACATGTAGATTGTTGCAAAAGGCTGAGAAGGTATTTGATTCTCCAAAGTACAACGTGGTGACATTTGTTGTAATTGTTTCTCAAGTAGCCCAACCAATAAAAAGATTGAAGTTGGAGATCAGAATTTCACATCCCTCGTTACAATTTTGAGTAAGGTAAAAAATATGAATGCTGAAAACGAGGAGCTCAAAGTTGAAAGAGTGAAATGAGAGTTACGTTTGTTGAGATAAGAAATCGAAATGTAATATTAAAGGATCTTAGAGTTAGGAGAGGGGCACCAAATTAGAGGAGTTTGAGTATCAAATTAACCTAACCCAGGTTTATGAAGCTAACTCAACTATCATCGTCATTTGCGTAACATCCTTGATCAAGTATATTGAAGAGAAGATTTTATGAGTTATTGAGAATATGATAAAAATTAACTAACATCTCATAAAGAACTAGAGGAAGAACTTGGGGATTAACAACCCAAAACACTTTGAGATGTTTTATTTTTATATAAACTTTTATCAATATATAAATAAATAAAGTTATATCTGTGATATAACTTCAATGATATGCGATGATTGATAATTAGATGGCTAGAAGGTCACTCCACCTAATATATATATTTTATTTTTTGTATAAATTATCTATAGTTTTTTTACTCTTTATACGAAGAAGAAACTAAAGTATCAAGATGTATGAAAAAGAAAGAAAGGGTAACTAAAAAGGGAAAGAAAAATAAATTTTAAAAAGCGATATTTATCACTCTAATATTAAATTGAATAATAATTTAAATTATAAGACTTATATCGACGAAAATCCCCCAAGTAGTCTATTTTCAATGGAAGGTGTGATATTTAATTATGAAACAAAGTGTGATTATAAGGGAATATTCCAAGATGTTATGGTTCAAAGATCTTAAAAAAATTATGCTAGGAAAAATGACTTTAACATTATAACGAATCAATTATAGTATAATATGCTTTAAAATAATGAAAATTAAATAACATTTTAGTAAATTAATTAAATGAACAAACATATTCAAACATTTTAGGATTTATGAGGAAACATATTCAAATTATGAAAACATATACACTCACTTATATCAAATGCTTTAAACAGAGAGTGACGTTTAGTCGCAAGTTCAATTTATTAACGTTTATAATATGTGTAAAATCTATTGATTTAAATGTGTTATATTATTTTTTAAAATATTTATATAGTTTTATTAAAAGGCAAAAAAATAAATAAGTTGAATGATATGTGATGGGTGTTGAGATAGTTAGAAGGCCTCTTCACCTTATCTTTTTTGGTTTTTTATTTAAATTATCTAGACTTTTTTAGATCTTTATACAAATAAAAAAATTAAAGCATTAAGATTCTATAAAAAAAAGAAAAGATATTCACTTAGATCATACATAGTTTTATCTTAATAAAATAAAATAAAAGTATATGGTATGGAGTTTAAAGATATATATGATGGGAGAGAAGATCGTTAGGATGCTCATCTTTGTTTTTCTTCTTTGTGTAAATTATTTAGGGCTTTTAGGATCTTTATGCAAAGGAAAAAATTAAAGAATTAAGACGTAACAAAAGAAAGAAAAGATATAAAGTTAAGTGTTTTAAAAATTGAAAGATAATTGAAAATCATTTTAATAATTGAGTTAAAAGATAATTCAGTTAGTCTACATTTTACTTGCCTAAGAACCAAACTAGGATGAAACTATAAAATCTTCAATTGACAAACTTTCACAACATTGTTTCATACTCTAAAGTTATATGTAACAAGTAATGTTGTCTTAGATTAACTTGTATATACACCTAGCTATTGAAACTAAGAGCTTACATGAGATTCCCTGAACTTCCCTAAAACTTATAACATTCTTATAGATAGATCCACCAAATCTTAATTTGTGCATCATAATACATTATTAAAAGAGGAGATAATTGCACAAGTATAAGGTAAACTATCATTGTTAAGGATTCAAACTTCTAACAAAAGCCTTTAAGATTTGAAGTTAATTCATAATTATTTTAAAGCTTAAAACCATACACTAGTTTGATTTTAATTCTCTTTGAAGTTAATTCATAATTATTTTAAAGCTTAAATTTACAATATAAGGCTCTAATATCAAAATGCAAGGTATTACCATCTTATTACCACAATTGAAGTTAGTACATGACTACTAAATGGCAATTGTGTGCTATGTCAATCATGCGTTAAAATCATTTCGATTTAATGCTAGTCTTGGATACTAGAAAAAATTCTCATGTTTGAATACCATTTTCGCACTCAACTGCTACTTTTTTATATTTTATATTCAAAATGAGCATGCTCTTCATGACTCCGGAATTCTCTTTCTTCTAACTATTTCTTTTTCTTTCAAAAGTTATTGATTGGTGCAACGAGGAGGTCTTAATAATGATAGAGTAGAATTTGCCAAGGTTAGAAAATCATTGGAAGAGAGTTCCATCCAGAACCATCGAATGAGGAAATGTCAAATGGCTTCGACACATACATGCATGCAGTTACTCATTCGGTGGTTCTGGAACTGCCAAATTGGCAAGATTGCAGAGGAAGTGGACCCCGAAAGTATCGTCCACCTAACCAACCAATCATACTACCGATGACAAACATCACATGAAGCCGATCCAGGATTCGGAACGTATGAGTATGAATTGGGCATCATGGCCAAACATTGGTCAAGTCATGGGGCCGGGTCCAGTTGGTTTTGGTCTAGTTTGAGGGGGCAACAACGCATCGAGCTGAACAATGCCACGCTTTTTTCTTTGGTTTCGAGACTAGGAGAAACTCTCTTTGGGACTCGGTCATGTTTCCTTCCGAGATCCGTTTCGAACCGCCGCGTCATGCGTGTTGATTGGAAACCTTCCCGATCAATTCATTCGACACTTCTGTTTCTAGAAGATCGACTGCCAAGATCTAACAATTTGACAGGTATCAATCTTGTGTGTGTGAGTGTGTATGTATATGCATGTGTTCTTTAGGAGCTTTTGTTAAAACTTATATATTGCCTTGCCAAGCCCCATTGTGCCAACATATATACATGCATTCCACACACACATGCATGCATAATATACATAGATTTGGGATTGAATTACTACTAATTGGCCTTTTTTAAGGCCTTCATATGACCCACTAGATTTTAGGGTTTAGGGTTCAGGTTTCAATGATTTTTGGGTTTTGACTTGGGTAGTTCCTTATAGTTTAGTTTATTATTATTATTATGGTCCCTAAGGAATGATGAGAGAACTTGAATGCTTGGGGGTTGGGGTGATTTGCAGTGGTTCTAGGTCTTGCCAAAAGAAAAGAATGGGGGGAGGGGGTTGGTTAGTGTCATGTGCTCATTCATGGGGGGGGGGGGGGGTTGAATTGGGGTCAGATTAGTAAAGGCAGGCTTGAGGATGAAGTAGGGTTGGATTGCTAGGGTTAGGATTAAGGAGAATGTAGGGCTAGGGTTAGGGTGAGGAGGGATGGATAGGCATTGAGGAAAGAAGGTAGAGTTAGGGTTTAGGGATGAGGAGAGAATGTAGGGTTAGGGTTAGGGTTAGAGTGAGGGGGGATTGATAGGGTTAGGGTTAGGGTTTGGTGGAGGGATTGCTATGGTTGGGGTTGAGGAGAGAATGTAGGGTTAGGGTTAGGGTTAGGGTTAGGGTTAGGGTTGATGAGAGGGAAGTAGGGTTAGGGTTAGGGTGAGGAGGGGTTAGTAGGGTTAGGGTTGATGAGAGGGATGTAGGGTTAGGGTTAGGGTTAGGAGAAGCGAGCGGAGATGGCTCGGATCTGCTCGAGGGACACGAAGAGGATGACGGTGAAGGGGCCCTGGCGGAGGACGGTGGGGAGGAAGCCCTTGTAGAGCGCGGCGGGGCCCTCGAGGCGCACGGTGCGGAGGGCGCAGTCGAGGGCGCCGCCGCGGGAGGAGGAGCCGGCCGACGGGGGCGCGTTCATGACGCGCGTCTTGATGACGTCGACGGGGTTGGACACGAGGGCGGCCACGAGGCCAGCGGCAGCGCTGGAGGCGACATGGGTGCCGAGTCCCTCCTGCTTCTGCATCTGCACCTGCTTCTGCATCTGCACCTGCATCTGCATCATCTGCAGATGCTTCGTCGTCGACTCCGAGGGCACGGAAAAGCCAGGAGATGATGAGAATGCCAGATTCCGGGGCGCAGACATCGACACCAGCGCCTCCTTGGCGGAGTCGTAGGTGGCCAGTTGGGCGGCGGTGACGAGCATCGCGCGCGCGACGGTGAGG
>JBBBWG010011336.1:3496-20901 GCA_037176905.1 Azolla pinnata
TTGGGTAAGAATCTGTGTGTATCAGCAAATAAAACAAACAGATTTATGATTCATGGATTGACCGACACACATTTCTGGCCACCGTTGAGATCGTTGGGTAAGAATCTGTGTGTATCAGCAAATAAAACAAACAGATTTATGATTCATGGATTGACCGACACACATTTCTGATTGACCGACACACATTTCTGAGCATACTATATCATCGTAGCCTCAATGCAGATAGAGGACCAGTAAAAATGGCCGAGATTTGAACCATCCGATCGCATAAAGAGTTTGAAACCATGCAAGGGATTAAACAATAATCCGAGTACCATTGGGAATGGAGGTCCCATTGCGCGGTGCATACTGCTGAACACTGATATTTAGAACCCAATCACTGATATTAAGAACCCAATCACTGATATTAAGAACCCAATCGAGATTGATCGCACCAATAAGCTTACGTCATTTTATGTATGATTTATATCACTACCGATGAATAAGCTTAAGTCATTTTATGTATGATTTATATCACAACCGATCAATAAGCTTAATTCATCTATGCGTAATTTATATCACAACCCAGCGCTAAGTAGCAGACTGCAGGCTATTCAAGGGACGAACTAGGATGATCAAGGAACGGACGGAGGACAAAAAAGGGAAGGCGGAACCACTCTGGCATACAGCAGCTGCAGTGTATGCAAAATATGAAGCCATAAAGAAAAGGGGGAAGGTTTTCGAAGGGAGCGGGAAAATTTACATAAGACGGTAGATGGGCATCTGCATCACGGCGTGCTTTTGCTAGTAAGGAGCAGGAGGGGAGCTGATATAGGAAGGAGGAGGGGTGTAGGCATAGGGAGTGGAAGGGGGGGTGGAGGTATATATTGGAGGAGGAGGAGGAGGTGGGGGAGGAGGAGGAGGAGGAGGAGGAGGAGGAGGAGGAGGAGGAGGAGGAGGAGGTGGTGGGGATGAGGTGGGGATGTTTTGAGCATAAGGAGGCGAGGGCGACCTTCTGGGCGGCGGCGATGGCTGGCGGTGATGATGCGGCGGGCGTGGCGGCGCCCAAGGCGGGAGGTTGCAATTAGACTGCGGCGGCGGCGGCGGCGGCGGCGATGGCTGGCGGCGATGATGATGCGGCGGGCGCGGCGCCGCCCAAGGCGGCAGGTTGCAATTAGATTGCGGCGGCGGCGGCGGCGATAGTAGTGGTGAAGGTGAAGATGCCCCATAGGGCGTCGGAGTGTAAGGAGATGGTGGAGGTGGCGGTGGTGGTGGTGAAGATGGCCCATAGGGCGGAGTGTAGGAGGCATAGGGAGGAGACTGTGATGGCGATGGCGATGGCGAGGCCGGTGGTGAAGATGACCCCCCATAGGGCGGAGTGCATGAGATGTAGGGAGGCGATTGTGGGGGCGGTGAAGATGCCCGATACGGCGGAGTGTAGGGAGGAGGAGGAGGTGGTGGTGGTGGTGAAGATGCCCCATAGGGCGGAGTGTAGGGAGGTGGAGCTGATGATGGCAACGGTGGTGGTGAAGATGCCCCATAGGGCGGCGTGTAGTAGGGAGGTGGAGCTGATGATGGCAATGGTGGTGGAGAAAGCCCAATGGGAGGAGTATAGGTAGGGTAATTAGGGGGGGATGAAGAAGGTGGTGGCAGCTGAATTTGGGTACCTGGGGGCGGCGGCGGCGGCCATGTGGAGTATGGAGGGCTGGCCCAATAATAGGAAGGTGCAGGTGCTGATGCAGGTGCTGGCGATGAATAGAACGGTGGTGATGAATATGGCGGCGGAGGAGGAGGAGGAGATTGCGCCGCCGCCAAGAGCGCCGCCACAGACAAGCAGCACCACCACCACAACAAGCTCTTCTTCATTGCAGCGCCTGCAGGAGCCATCCCCATCCTCAGACCTCGCGAGTTATACATACCGTTTCCTTGATGCTGAATGCTGATGCTGATGCTGATGCTGGTGCTGATGTTGGGGATGGGTCCGCTGTTGCATACAATTGGATCTCCCTTCGCCATTATATATCCTGGTCATGCCATATGCTTCTACTCTTTGCCATGCAGAGCAACATCTGTCCCCACCTCCTTTCTTTTTTTTCTTTCTTTCTTTCAAACGCGCCATGGCTATTGCCACTATAATAGCGGTTGAAACTGTCTCTGCTGAATCTCTCCTCAAGCTCCTGACTTTTTCTTTTTACCCTTCTTCTCGGCCAATCACTTGTGTCCTTCCATCCCAATCATTGCGCCAAAGAACCTGTCAAATCTATAGATACACGCCCCCCCTCCTCCAAAGCTAATCGTATCTATCATACTACACAACCTTGTGACCATGCATACAAAATGTTCAATGCTTATAATTTCTACAAAAAAGACTCGATCGCTTCGATGATTACTTGCGGAAAAAACATCCGACGGGATTCGAGCACTCCGGGCATCATCATATCAAAACAATACAGTTCTAGGCAATTAACCGAAGTTGCCCTGATTACCCACCCTAACATTGTACATCCACGTGCAGAACGATATGATGAATACATTGTACTGAATTCCGATCGATATCGCTGCACGACACATGTCATCCACACGGCCGACGTTACGACCGATCGGGAAAAGTACATGTTAGTGCTGATACTAATCAAGATTTCACAGCCCACATACAATTATACTAGTTATACTCCTGTTTCAACATTGGAGGAGTTGGAGTCTTTACAATATACCCAATATTGTCTTCTTGAGGTCATTCCTCGACTCGTTCGCTTCCTGCATATCATCAACCCGTCTTATAAATATTTGTAACAACTTCCCTGCTAGACGAAAATCAATTGAAAAGCCACTACCTTCTGCAAAGTAAGCAGTTGTTGCTCAGCCTCCTTTATATACTGTTCAGCAAATTCATTCAGCTTGGAGTACAGCTTCTTGTGTGCAATTTCTGGCCGTCATATAAAAAATACAGCTTAGTAGAGACTTTTACTCTGCATTTCTACAATCACAAACGGATCTTCAACTAAATTTTACTCTGCTTGTCGCAAACGGTCTTGAGGTAACTTTCTGAAGTTTCAACTTGAGCAGAAATATCTTTGAAATGCTGCAGATGGGTGTGCATTTCATCCTTCCACTTCTTCTGTGAGCTTTTGAATGCTTCATATTCATCTGTTTGGCACAAAGGCAGGGATTACAAACTGATCTTTTGTACAGTCAGCATACTAGCACATAAGAAAGTTGGGTTGCCAGATACCTTGTAATTGCAACTGTAATTGTCTAGATCTCTCTGCGGAGAGCTTTCTGAATTCCTCTCTGCATTATTAAAGCCAAAATAAAAAGGATAAACTGCGTAACTCATAAAATTGTTCTATTGACATCATGAGAGCAAGAACGTCATTTTATTTGAAGCCATACAGATCTAATTCGATATGCCTCTTAGCTTCATTACACTGGTTCATGATTTTCTCCTTCGTGCTGGCAAGAATTTCTGTAGCTTTTCTGTCTTTAATGAACTTGACCTTGTTCATTATCTTTTGAAGTGAGGTTGCAAATAGCTGCATCTCTCTGATCAAACCAAATTTGTGACGATTAAGCAATCAGTAATATCATTCTGGACAGCTCTTGTCCAGATATATTTATGCAACTCTGGTCATTTGTTATACCCATTAGTATCGTCCTCATCATCATTATCGATCTTAGCTAGTTGTGGATATTGTTCTGCAAACACATAAGACACTCTTCAGGTATATCGACGATTATTCTTTAAGTGTGTATGTTCACAGGCATGGGCTCGTTGATGAAACCTTGTAGAAAGAAGTTCATCTGTTTACTTCTACTTTTCATTACTTTTTTTGCTTTCTGATACTGACCATCAGGTCTGTCGATCACATCTCTATGCGCGGGAGAGCTTAGAAAGCTTCTTCGATTTTTTTGTTTTGAATCTACAAATGACACCGAACACCCGTGGTGAACACGGTTCCCGTTCTTACTTAAGATGAATGTTAAAGGATATATGGAGAAAATAATACCACTTTCTTTTTCTATTTGATTCTCGTTTGTAGATGTGGGAAAAGGGTGACTTTTATCTTCTCTCTGAGCTGCTGGGATTGTTGACCCAAATGAAAATAAAGCATCTGATCCCGTAGTGGAGGGACAACCATCTGATCTTGCAAGAGTTATATAATCACCAAACGTAAGTGACTTCGCTGCAAAATAGGAATAAAATTAAATGTGTCTTTTGTTCGTATGAGATATGAACAAGTTTTATTGATCTATCCAAGAGCTTACCACGGGGGGAATCAGGATTGATTAACAACTCAGAATCTGTAACAGTATTAGGGGATAGCCGAAGCTTTTTCACTGGGCCTGTTTGGCCTTCTTCTCTTCCCTGCACGGAGCAGGAAGGCCTCTTCAGCAGATGAGATACTTCCAAATTATCCACTGTCGGCTTAAATGGTGTCCGCATATAATCTGCTTCGAGTTCATTTGAGAATTCATGATTTTCTTGATTTCTGTCTGCACTGAGTTTGTGAAGAATTGTCATGGATTGCTGATTATTCTCAAAGCAGAATACGTCCTCATCCTTCTCTAGTGTATTTTTTATGCACACAACACTACTATCTTTCTCTGTTTCTGTCTCTTCTCGTGGATTCTTTGTTGATGTCTGCTTACTCTGTGAATTCAAAGATCGCTTCTTTTCATGCCTATATCGTGCCTTTTCAGCTCTCTGTCCTTTTGGATTGGACTTGTCTGGCCCAGCACTGGTGTGCCCGCTATCACTTTCAATAGGATCTGATGTAGAGTGATGTTTCTTCTCTGTGGTTGCTGATTCCACAATAGCATCCTCAAGAATTTGAAGAATTTGGGTTCTCCATTGGTCAACCTGGTTACAATCTGATATTTTCTTTGCAGCAGCTGCAAAAGCATTAGGTGTCTTGGTTTCACTCTTAATTATAGATTTCTGCAATGCACCAAGCCCAGGTTTTAACAAGGGTCCGTGTTTCCCTTGATCAGGATACTTGGGAGCTTCGTCCAAAAGTAAATCAGATTTACTTTTTAATTTGAGATGATCTGGGTGTTTCAATTCGTGGCTTTTGGGTTGGGGAGATGAACTCAAAGCATTCTTAGTACTATCTTCACCTCTAGCATGGAAAATAGGGTCAACATGTTTACTGCTCTGAGAAGAAGCTGAACCCTGCTTAAGGCAGGGCCCCTCATTTCTCTGGGGGTAACGCACCTGTCCTTTGTCTTGTTTTTGCTCACTAACCACTGTTTTTTGTGGACACATCTCGCACTTACTGGCCTCATCAACTGTTCTGGAATGATATCCTGCTTTACTGGTCATATCTTTGTTGTGACTGATCACATAATTGGGGTTCAAGTTATTGCTGCTTCGGTTAATTGGATTCTTGGATGATTGTAGGTTTAAATTGATATTCTCTTTCTGAATTGATTCCTTATATTCGTGTTCATTAAACTTCCTACTTGATTCTGATGTACGTTTGGAAGCACAGCCATTCTCAAGCCTTTCACTAACAAAGTCGTCTTCATGCGCACCATCTGATGTGGTTGAAAGGGTTGGAAACTTAACCTTCTTGGGCAATGGGATAACAAACCCTATAGATGATTTGCGAAAGATTCTGTGTGCATTACCCGATGTGCTTGGTGCTGTGCAAGTGTTCGAGGCATTTTCTTCATTTCTTTTACCCTGTACACAGCAAACTTGCATTTGATGAGCTGGTGATATGCTTTGTACAATAGAACACCACAAGTTGCTTTTTACTTGCTCTGTGCAGTGCTCTTTACGATCTTAAAACAAGGTACCTTTTTTGTCTGTTTCTTCAGATAGCTTATTCTTGGTAGAACATAATTCTTTGCAATTGCGAGGTCTAGCACAATTTAAGTACGAGTTAGATTGTTCATTCATGACTCGGTACTAAATAGTCACTGAATTAATGAGCTGTATGAGACCAATTAGGAGATTTTACCTTCTGGTTTTAAGACTAGTATGAACTTAACCATCTGTACTTGATATCTTGAGTCCTGCATGGACACTCAAAGATTTCTCTGCCACATATCATCAGATTTTTATTTGTAACAGGATCCAAGAAAAAGAGCACAATTACCTCTGGATGTAGCAGATCTTGCACAGTGATTTCCATGCGATTATTTGAACATGCTGTTTTGCAGCAGCATTGCAACCAAGTAAATCGATCAAAAGTGTTGTAAATGAAACTCATGCAATGTCGCCAATGCTCAAGTGTCAGCTGTTTCTTTATGATGTTCACATGGTACCAGAAAGTTACGTTTTCCAAGAGGGCAAGGGCAAAGCATGCAGCTAGGTAGTAATGCATAATAGTACATGATTTATGTCACGAGAGCAAGCATTTCTTGAGCACAATCATTTTGAATCTGCACTAAGCAGCGTAACTTCATGCAACAATTTTGTACGACCGAAGTTATTAGAAGGATTTCACATTCAATTCTTCATGATCCAACGTTAATTTGAGGAAACTTACTCTGAAAATTGCTGACTTTTGTGTAAAATATGTCCAGAAGACAAGTGTCCTGAACAATTGAATCTTTAGATTTTGTTCAAATAATACGCAGTAAATGAATGGAAAAAAAGTAAATTACTTACAGATTCTGAATTCAAAGTTGCATATAAAGTTATGTGGTCAGCTGCAAAGTGTACCCATCTTTCATGTTGCAAAGGCGTACTGTTTCCATTACAGATGATATCCTCCCCTAAACATGAGAGAACACTGAAATCCAACAAAACACACACACACTCTCGAGTCTCAGTTTTCAATCTCAACAGATTAATGATATGAAAGGCCAGCATTCACTATTAGATTTTCTTTAAAAGGTGTACCTTCTGAATGAACCAAAACAGCCATTTAAATGGTCTAGAAAGGTTCTAGTTTGTCCATGCAAATCTGGTTTCTTGGCCTTATGAAGCGAGATTATAATCTCCTTCAGTTCTGTGTCTTCAACGATATCTAACATGTTGACGTTTTTTTTAGATAACCGGTACAGAATTTCTACAATGCTTGCTTGAACGAAAAAATCTCCACATTTTGGTAGCACCTGTTTCACTATTTTCTGCCTGAACAATGGCATAGTTTCGGTCATAATTCCGAAATTTTCTCCAATCAAAAGGGACCTGCTATAGAGTACTTAGAGAGAAGAACGCACCATTGCGGCATAAATTCCTCTGAAATAATTCTTTGATTTGGTGGACACATTAAAACTAGTGATGACAAGGTCTCAACTGCTGCTCTTTGAAGCCTGATTCCAGTTAGTTTTGAACCTACTAGTATAAGCAAGCGTCCTACAAAGGTTTTCCCAGCCAATACCTTACCTGAACAGTGAAGTCAACCCTCCCCCAAAATGAAAAGGTATTAGCTATGTCGAACAAGAAGAACGGCAAGTTACGAAACAAGAATTTTAAGAAAGAAATCTTACAATCTCCATGATCCACCAAGTCTTCTAATAAAAAGAGCAGTTCACAGATGGAAACAGAGATCTCAGGCTGGTTAAAATCTCGATGGAGGAGATTATCATAAAGATTTGCAAGATGAGGAATAACTGAAGATATCCTCAGAGGTGCACAGTTTCGCAAGACATCGAAGAGTGCTTTCATAGTCGTGTGATCAATGCAAACTGATAATGAAAGCTGAAGCATTTTGCCGAATATTAACATCAAACGTTATTCTACGGAACCTTAAAGCGACGTACGAAGACCAAAGATAGAAGAAAACGAGATAGAGATCTTATAACCTTTGAAAAGGCATCCGAAATCTCCTGCAATACTTCAGTCGTCTGTTCGCCTGAACGTAAACGATCGAGGAGGCGTTTGTCTGGAAAAAGGTTCGGGCTATGAACAGCATCATCCATGGCAGAAGCTTCTGTAGACGTCAAAGCCATAACAACTTATCTTAGAGGGGAACAGAAGCTTAAAGGCCTGATTGCTGAGTAACTCATATACCTGGAAGCGAACTATTTGATTTCGCTTTCTCTTTCTCAATCTGGAAGAAGCAGTCAGTTTAGGCAAATGATTTACAGCGGCGAAAAACATCACACAGATATAACAGCAGAACACAAGCGATTAACTCTGAGAGAGACAGACAGACAATGTCTTTGCAAAGAAGGGATCAATCTTGCAGGATTCTTCCTCCCAAGATGCTCGCATTAAAAAGAAATGTCCGTTTAAGCTCTACAACAAGCATTCCCTATAAAGGCTTGTGAGATACGTGACGACTGATGAGCTTCTGTGTCGAAATCACATTCCACAACTTTCTCAGGGAGACTTTGTTGAGCTTCTTCGTTCTTCTTTTTTCTTCGTCCTCCTCCTCTTCGTTGGATATTGGCAGTTCTAGTTTAGTGAGAAGCCATTCATCTGCAAAGATATCATCACTCCGTTGCCTAAAAAAGACCGCATAGAAGCTTGTGCATTGAAGTATACCTGCAGCAAAGACGCTCTCGGGGATGATTCTTATCTGGTGGAGACTGGCAGTGTCAAAACCATAAGGAACGGACATTCACCTGTCAACACATCGATCGGTGAGACTCCATGGAAGCTTCGACGTTTGAAATTTACCTGAAGTAAATGCCGCGCTCTCAGGTATTCTTCTTCTGCCTCGTTTCTGATCGCTTCTTCAGCTCCAGTTTTCCTCTCCACAGGGGCTTCTGCTTCCCTCTCTCTCTCACGCTCCACTTCGACCTTAGCTCCTTCGTCTGATTCTGCGATTGCGCACAGCTTCCATGGGAGCTTCACGACGGCGGGACCACCAGCGAGAATGGCGAAACGGGACAGAAGGCGATTCTCGATCGGACGGTGCACAGGCGTCTTGTTTCTCCCGCCATTCCCGATCGGACGGTGGACGAAAAAAGCTCACACTCTGAGCATCGGACGGTGAAGATTCATCCGATCGGACGGTCGAGATTCATCCGATCGGACGGCCGTTCGTTCATCTGAGCACCAACGGTTTCGATCTATTCAGACCGGGCTCTCCATCGGACGGCGAGGAGTCGCCCACGTCCCTTCAAGATCGGACGGCAGAGGGCTCAGTCGTTTCCCATCAACGTATTGAGCGTCCGTCCGACGGTAAGGATTGCTCGGTTCGGCTTTATGGACGGTAGAGATCTCTCCGTTCTCGTTCGGGTGATAACCACCCAAAACCGAAGGTAAGGATTGCTTGATTCGGCTTTACGGACGGTAGAGATTTCTCCATTCTCGTTCAGGTGATAACTGCCCAAAACCGACGGTAAGGATTGCTCGATTCGGCTTTACGGACGGTAGAGATTTCTCCATTCTCGTTTAGGTGATAACCTCCCGAAGCGATGATAAGAATTGCTTAGTTTTGCCTAGCTCTCTACATCGACGGACTCTATAGATTGCTCGGTCCATTAATTCTTTCAGTTAACCTATCGATTCTGAATGGAACCTTGCTCAAAATTTTGCTCGTGTGCGAAACACGGCCCTACAGATAGTTGTAAGCCGATCAATCACATCACAAATAGAAACGGGGTGCTCATGAACTCGCATCTGTTACTCAAGATTGGCCTATATTCTGTAATCACATCCACAAATGTGCATGGCGCTACAGCTGCAATCGGTCCAAAAACCAAATCCAGGGTAAATCTTCCCTGAGTGTAACACATGCATAAGCGTTTGCCCACTTCACCATCACCATCGCCAACGACGCAGGATCGGCAAACTTAACAAGTGCGATTTCAAGTGCTTCAATAAGCCTTCGTCGCCGTCGCTGGCACGAAAACACTTTGCAAACTTGATGTGCTTAGGATCCTATTCCCCACATGTTCTTTTTCCTGTTTGAAGTTCTTGTCACACCTCTTGCCGCTGATGGGTACGGAACGGATTACAACGACTCCTACAGATTACAAGATCCGAACACCCGATCTAAACCGATGCTATAAAAACGCGATACACATCAGTAAACACGACAACAAAATTCGCCCACATCGTAACAGCGATGCATCTGTGTCACTTGGGCGAGAAAAATTCCGCAAGAAATCGTAGTAACGTTGCAGAGTCTCGATGGCACGTTATTAGGAGCCCATAACTGAAAAGAGTGAGAGAAATGGGTCGTCTTCTTCCTTATATTTGGCCAGGGTTCTTTTGTTGGCTTGTAGAACTCTCTTTGAAAGAAGAAACTTGTTTCTTCCCCTGGCTATGGAGTGTGAAGCAATATAGCTCGCTAGAGCTGGGGAAGAATCTCTTGGATCCACCATTTTGTGCAGCCTAGCGACCTCTTTTCGCGCAACCCATTACGCAGTCTACCACGCTGAGAGGCAGGCTAGTGTGCATACAGAGATCGAACGCAGAGAAACACGGTAGGAAGGGCCGAGGGGGGGGGGTAAGAGGCTCAGGTGCTATGGCAGATCGCCCCCTGGTCGTGGTTGGATCTGCCAATGCAGACATTTATGTCGAAGTAGATCGATTGCCTGCGCCTGGAGAGACCATCGCTGCTCGTTCTGGGAAAACCCTCCCCGGCGGTAAAGGCGCTAACCAGGCTGCCTGCGCTTCTCGCCTCTCCTTCCCCACCTTCTTCATTGGACAGGTATACATGCATACATACATACGCGCATACATACGTACATACTTAAGTAGATAGATAGATAAATACGCACGTACGTACATATATACTTATCTATTGTCTGGATTTTCTTCATTTTCTTCAGAATTTTCATCACTTCTTTGCATAGATTTGCACAGAGATCTGCGAAGGGCAAATACATTCAATCCTTTGTAGATTAATTGGCTAATCAGCTGAGGCATCATTTTTAAAAATAAACATTTTCTTGACTCTTCGTTCGCTTTTGATTGTTAATAAAAATCACAAGAAGAAGTGGAAGTTAAAAATGCCGCATCTTCTTTGCACCTTGTTTTTCTTTGTTGCTGTTGCTTCTCAGTCTATCCATAGAAGTATGAAAAAAATCCATCATTTTGTTGCAGGTGAAAAGCTACAGGTTACGCCTGTTAGTTTTCAGAATTTCTAAGGCATCCATTGTTGTACCACATTTTGCTATTTGAAATTTATAAGTGTAATCTTTTGCATTGGGTTGCTGAAGTAAAGTTACTCACATTATTTCTGTGAGTCCATTGCAGTCAAAGCAATTTCATCATTTATTTTTTATCTTGTAGCATAAATGCTATTTTGTTGTTCCTGATTTTCTTTAATGGATTCGTAAAAAGCAAAATCTTTGTTCTAGACCAATTGATCGTGGGAGTTATATTTTTAGATCTCCATGTTCCTTTACCAGCTCCTAATAATGATGGCCTATTCACAGGAACACCCTTTTATATAGCTCACTTCCTTGTTTATATGGGAGCCTAACATTTAATTTCAGAAATTCGCAGCAGTCCTTCAAAATTGTCGGAGTTCGGAATGTCTTGTTTGTTTTTTGTTCTTGTGTGTAAACTGATTGCTGGTTTCCTACAGGTAGGCGAAGATGCACACGGGCTTCTTATCCGCAATGCTCTTGCTTCTTCTGGAGTTCAATTAGATTATCTACGATCTATTTCGGAGCCTACAGGACACGCTGTTGTTATGCTACAACCCGGGGGTCAAAATTCGATCATCATTGTTGGAGGAGCAAATATATCCTGGCCAACTAAGCTAGATGGAGGCAATTCATTTCCTTCAGGCACAAGAGAGCTTATTCATAAAGCGGGTGCTCTTCTCTTGCAAAGAGAGGTTCCAGATACTGTTAATATTGAGGCTGCTAAGGTTTCGTATCTTATAACAAAGCATCACATAATATAGGAAAATTTATCTGAAGTAGAAGCCACACCAAAAGCATACCACTAGATTTTGCTTTTTCTGCCATATGGATCTGAGAGTCATTAATTAGTTTATAAACTGAAGATTCTGAATTTGAACCTTGTGACTTCAAGGTGCTTATTGATTTGAGCCACAACTCAGAAAGGAGGATTTCTCAAACCGTGCATGCTCCTAAATAAGCATTGCCATTCTGGAAATTCTATAAACTTCATATGGCATTTTGAGAACTATGATACGCTATAGTAGCATCAAAATAAATTTCATTAATGTTCACAGGGACTTCTGTAATGATCTCACCCAATAAGGCTGTGTTGGATGTCAAAGATTGCTAGGGATGCAAATGTACCTGTTATCCTGGATGTTGGTGGTGCTGATGCTCCTTTACCTTTAGAGCTCCTTCAATTCATCACTGTGCTGAGTCCCAATGAAACTGAACTCGCTCGATTGACAGGCACACAGGTGGAGAGTTTAGACGATGCAATCAATGCTGCAAAGAAATGTCAGGAAAGGGTAAAACTCCGTAATAGTCGAGTTTTTCTTCTGTTTCTGCACTATATTTGCCCCATCATTCTACTTTTATTTTTTTGTGAAGGGTGTCAAACAGGTCTTAGTGAAACTGGGTGAGAGGGGTTCTGTGCTCTTAACTGAGGATGGTAATACAATAATACAGCCGGCAATACTTGCTCCTAATGTTATCGACACTACGGGTGCTGGTGATACATTTACTGCTGCATTTGCTGTTGCCCTTGTGGAGAATCAATCGTTGACGGAATGCCTTCGTTTTGCAAGTAAATGCCAAGGCTGTGATTTGTGTGTGTGTGTGCGTGCGTGTGTGTGTGTGTGTGTGTGTGTGTGTGTGTGTGCATGTGTGTGAGAGAGATCAGCACTGTTTCTTGACGGTACTCAATATTTATCTGTGGTTTCATGCCATAGGATGAAATCACGTGAGTCCCACACCAACGATCTGTATAGTGATTCTTTATCCCTCTCGCAAGAGCATCTAGACATAGAGAACTAGAATATGCATTATTCATGTAGTAATACGTTTTCGTTGTTTTTTCTTCATTTATGTGCAGCTGCAGCAGCGTCACTATGTGTTCGTGTAAAGGGAGCAATGCCTAGCATGCCAGAGAGGAAGGCAGTGCTTGATCTGTTACAAGAAGTCGGAACCCACTGACAATTCATAACCAAAAGTTTGTGCAGTGGACTCTCTTCTTTTTGTTCTTCTTGATTCTCCTGTTACAGCAAACACGTAAATTCAGATTCCAATCACATATTCTCACATGATTGCCAGCACTACCTCTAGGTAGGATTCTATCCATATCCAAGTTAAATATGGTAATTAGCACTTTTTCTGCTTTTTGCACACTGTTGAAAGATTTGTGCTTTTTGTTAGTGTTTCTGATGTCCGTTTTTTCTGTGAACGTCAATGTCTGGCGAATTCCGTAGGTATTTTACTATGGCTTTTGCAGCACTTTTCACCAGCTTTTCAATCCATTCCATCCTTGTGTTTTATGACTATGTCCATTCCATCCTTGTGGTTGCGCAGTGCTTTACTATTGATGTGCCGTTTGCAGCTTTACTCTCATCCATAAGCTTTGCATTTCCTGAAAAGCACATTCATCACGTGTGTGTTTCCAGCCATGCACAACTGCAGCACATTCTATACTGATCATGCATGAACTTCTTATCTAGGCCGCTGGTTTATTTCATAGAGGTGACGATTTCCATGGTGCCTTCCCCGAATAGCCTTCCTCTCTTGCTTTGATTGTGAGTGGTTTACATATGTCACCATAAAAGAGCGCTTGATGATCAGAGTATGACTCAAATGGACGATGGAGAAATGGTACATTGCTTCACAATTTGGATTTTTCTATGGCCGTTTTTATCCATTTTGACCATTTAGAAAGGGCAATTTACAAATAAAGCTGTCAAAGTCGATAGGTATATATTCTGTAAAAACATAAAAATGAAGGTCTATATTTCAGTAGGCCTGTTAACTGCAAATAATTTGAACTCTTTTTTTTTGCAAATAAGTGACAGTTATCACTTCACATTTAACACCATTCGCGTGAGTGATTACAAAATTTAATGACGAATTGTAAGCATGGTTTGTAATCGTGGGCTATCCTTCTAACTAGCAACAAATCGCTAGACTATACTTTGAACATGTCAAACCTTAGATGAGCGCAAAAGGCGGTTCTAGTCTTTTTTGCTTTTATTTTATACTTATCATGAAATGATGGTTGCTATGAATAGAAAAACGGTTGGAATGAAACTCTTAACTATAGGAAAGGAACATAGACTCCTACTGTTGATGAAATACAACATTTAGGAAAAGAGCTTGTTTTCTACGTAATGCAGAGGGAATCGTAATCCAACTAGAAGTGAATAACGGAAAGCTGATCTAATAGTAGTTCAAACTCATTGAATAAGAAAGAATTGAGCTTGACTTAGCATTACCTGCGATGATTCGATTTCAAAAACATGCAGTTAATGATCTAAAGCCCCTAGTGCCCCAATTCCAGCCATTGTTCCTGATAATTGTTAGCATAGCCAAGGAAAATCATGAATAAACACTTCCAGAATTGTGGTGAAATTTGATTGTTTGATGCCCAGCAAATTTTGGCAATTACATACAGTGTGACTGACACCCACAACTTGATGCCTATTTTCAAAAATCAATTCATCAAACTCTAAACCCTTATGCCCTCTCCTCGTATCGAGGTTTATCAAGTGTAATTTTATTGGTTTCAACGTTTCGATCAATTGTACAATGTGAAATTTCATGGCAATTTTATGGGAAAATTATGAATAAACTTCTAGAATTGTGCCGAATTTGGATTATTTGATGTCCAGCCAAATTTGAGTTTGACACCCACAATCCATCAAACTGTAAGTCCTCCTCGTGCCCGTTCCTTGTATTGAGGTTTATGATTTTACTGATTTCAAAGTTCAGTTCAATTCCGCAATGTTGTTTCTATGGCGATTTTTCCTATCTAGTTTGTTGATGTTGTATCGACAATTCTATTGTTTGATTAACTATACTTAACCGAGATATGATTTGAGAAGTTTTATGACTTGGGTAACTGGTTTATTTGATTGATTAATTTGACTCACTTGTCAAATGGTGATTTTTAAAACTTTTGGAGCCCAAACATAATCGGCATAATCTGCAAAAACCTGTTGGGCGGCAAGTAGTGATTGGACTCGGATGTGGGGCAGTGATCTATATATGAACAGTAGGAGATCACCAATAATTTTACATCCCATTGAATCAGTGCTCATGCACTCTGTGATCTGTTGGCTTCACGTCCGAAATCTGGCAAGAAAGTGAAAGCAAATCAAACGAAGATGCTGCTAAGGAGCTTCCGGCCAAGAGAAGAGCTTTACATTTGGGGCCACATGAAATCAAGCGAGGATAGCAAGATGGTGCATGATTGAGTAGTCGTATGGGCCACAGTATCGACGGGAGGAAGGCCCTCTCTCTGTATGCGCACGAGATAGACGAGCCAGAACGAGGGCAGAAGAAGCACTGTCAGAGGATCGATCCCCGCGACAGAGCAGGGCCCACTGCAAAGCACGCGGGGGTTTAGGCCGCAACTGCAAGAACGGACATGCGATCGAATTCGGATTGATGCAGAGGGAGGGCGACAATCACTCGTCCAAAATTGCCATCAACACGTGATCAAAGCGGTAGGGAAGGTTAGAATTTGGATCACATGTGATTGACACGTGATTAACATGTGATCGAATCGGATCGAAGCGGAGCGTGACATACTTCATGATGGACAGGATGCCGATGAATCTCCGTGGCATTCCATATCTATCTATCTATCTATATAAATATATCAGTCTAGTTTCCCTGGGAAGACAGGAAGTTGAGAGTCCACTTGATTGTCAGCACATTGAGTGTTTTGATTATCGTCGAGGATTAATCCACTAGGAAGTTTAGAATCCACTTGATTGTCAGGACATTGAGTGTTTTGATTATTCTTGAGGATTAATCCACTAATCCACCGATTAGGGCCCATTCACCCTCAGAATCCACTAGTTAGGGCCCAAGTGCCTTCGGTCTATCCACTAATCAGGCCATCAATCCCCTGATTAAGGGCATCAAACCCAGTAGCTAGGGCCCAATTATCTTCTCTCTCTCTCTCTCTCTCCCTCTCTATCCACTAATCAGGGCAATCAAACCGCCGATTAGGGCCATCAAATCCACTAGTTAGGGCCCCTTTACCCTCTCTCTTTATCCACTAATCAGGGCCATCAAATCCACTAGTTAGGGCCCCTTTACCCTCTCTCCATCCACTAATCAGGGCCATCAAATCCACTAATTAGGGCCCATTTACCCTCTCTCTCTCTCTCTCTCTCTCTCTCTCTCTCTCTCTCTCTCTCTCTCTCTCCATCCACTAATCAGGGCCATGAATCCGCCATCGAATCCAGTAGCCAGTGCCCAAATGAGGGCCTCAGCAGCTGCTGAATCTGGTGGAGGACATGGTGGTGGAGCTACTAACTATAGCAGGAATGGGAGTAGCGGCGGCATGGAAGGCGGATCCGGCGGCGGCAGCGACTGCGCAGCGTGGGACAACAACAGCTCAAGCCTGCATCAAGTCCCAGCTGCAGCATTAGCCCACAAGCTCTTCTTCATCCTCCTCTTCTCCGCCTCGTCCTGGTTCTTCTTCCGGCATTGGGACGAGCGGAGGAGCGCGCAGGGAGTCGCGGGCGGCGGCGGCGGCGGCGGCAGGGAGTTGATGCCGGCCATCGCAGCCGTCGCCGCGTCGCTCGCCTTCCTCGCATTCGCGGCTCACTCGTGGGGGCTCGTGAGAGCGTCATCATCGGCGCGAGAGAAGCATCTCGTGCGGCCTCGGGCGCAAGAACACCGAGCCGGGCTCGATGCTGATGCTGGTGCTGGTGCTGGTGCTGGTGATGATGCTGGTGATGATGCTGATGCTGGTGATGATGCTGGTGATGATGCCGATGATGATGCCGATGATGGTGGTGATGATGGTGGTGATGATGGTGATGGTGATGGTGATGGTGATGGTGATGATGGTGATGATGGTGAGGATGAGGGCATCGCGAGGGCGGTGTGCGAAGGGGCTTTGGCGATGCACGCGCTGGAGGCGACGCTGGGCGCGCGCCGCGCGGCCGTGGTGCGCAACCGCGCCGTCGAGCTCATGTCGGGCGTTTCGCTGGAGGCCCTCCTCATCCACCCCAAACACCACAACAATCACAGGAGCAACAACAACAACAACAACAACAACAACAACAACAATCACTGTAACACGAGCGGCAGCAACAACGACAACAATCACAGGAGCAACAACAACAACAACAACAATCACTGTAACAAGAGCAGCAGCAACGACGACAACAATCACAAGAGCAACAACAACAATAACAACAACAATCACAACAGCAACAACAACAAAAGCAGCAGCAGCATCAACAACAACAACAGCAGCAGCAGCATAAACAACAACAGCAGCAGCAGCAGCATCAACAACAACAACAACAACAACATCATCAACAACATCAACGACAACATCAACGACATCAACAACAACAACAACAACAACAACAACAACAACAACAACAACAACAACAACAACAACAACAACAACAACAACAACA
>JBBBWG010011358.1:0-20877 GCA_037176905.1 Azolla pinnata
CCGTATTTCCGACGGTCTTATTTTCCGTAATATTACGAATTTACGACTTCGTCGTAATTCCGTAATATCGGCCAACATTGAGGTGCTACATGGCTAACCCCCATAAACTTGTCGATCATATGTACGAAACAATGGTCTTACTTCCACCAGAAGAGGATAATCCTCGGATATCTCTATCTCCACACTAGGGCGCATTGAATGACGAATCACAGATCGCTCCAACACTCCCAAAGCTTGCCTAGCTCTAGATAATCTTTTATGTGGCAAATATTGATTAATTTCATTATAATCATCATCCTCCTCCTCCTCTTGGGGATAGGTAAGTATGTTTCCCTATAGATTAGTTCATATCAAATCATTTATAATATTTAAGGATATAATATAACATACCCATGCGAAATCATGTCATATAATATATGTAATTTGAAAGCTAGAAATAGTTACCATTGGTTAATCACCAGGTATTGGAGGTGGGGCACTAAGCTGTAGTCCATTTCTGAGTTGATGTTCACGTACTATATCCATCTGCAAATTTGCACAATATACATCAATCTCAAATATAGTATTATCTCAATCTTATGTTTTACTTTTTATCATAAGAGATATGAGAAATCTGGAAAGAGTGTCACAAGTCCAGTAGCACTTCGGAAAAGCACTTGGGCTTGTTTTTTAAAAGAGGCACGGTTAAATGTGCAAGTTTCACAACGAAAGGTATTTTTTCTTTAATATAAATTAATTGAAAGTTTCAAATTTGCCTGAGAAATAAATTTAACTAGGCGGCAACGGCAATCAGATATGTCAGGAGCGTGTATCTAGACTTGGAAGTAAGGGTTTAGGGCCCAATTTGTATGCATAGTGATTATAATATTCTAACATTCTAGAAATAGAATTATTTTGTTTAAGTCTCTAAATTTCTTACATTTATTATACAAACAAAAGACTATGGACGTGCTCCTACTGCTGAGGAATAGAAAATAGCCACGTACAATGGCTACAAATTTCTAACCTCTCAATTAGAGGTATTTCTATTGTGTATTAAAATTTCTATTGTGTATTTTATACTTATGTTTTATGTTTTTCTAACTATATAATAGGAAATTCATGTTCATGATCGTACGGAGGAGGTTGAGAGAGAAGAACTTATTGGGGTAGGATTCCTTGATACAAATATTAGGATTACTAGAGACGGGGATCATACCTCTTTCAACGAGGATGAGAGAGATGCATGTGGACCCCATTAAAACATTTTTCATTAGTCTCTAGAATTATTAACAAGTAATTTATACTTGCGTTTATGTTTTATAAACATTTAAACCAATTTTTATGATATATTTAAGCCCCTTTAACAATTTTGTATGCTATTTAACAATCTTTTATAGGAAAAATTTATCATTTTGTTTTATTGACCTAACATTTTGTGTTGATTTGTTTAGAGAGATTATACAAAGTTGAGGAAGAACTGGAGCCCAAAATCGAGGGAGAGTGAGAGTCGATCAAGAGTTCTTACTTTCTCAGAATACAGGTACTTTAGATCTCAATATATACACTATTAGATATAGGGCTAGTAAAATAATAAACCAGAAAAAAAATCGATTATATTCAGTGTGTATGTCTGTTAAGAGGAAAAGCACAAGAGCGCAAGCACAAGAGATAGCAAGAGCAAGAGAGAGAAAAGAAAAGAGGGTGTGATTAGTGTGTGTTTGGATGATGAACTATTGAGAGTGACGGAGATTATAATCAAGTCGGGTAGGGTCGCTTCAGGAAAAAATCGGCTTTTTGTAGCCGTTACAGAACGTCGCTTAGCGACATTAACTGAGGCGTCGCTAAGCAACACATCACAAATCCATCGCTGGCTGCGTCGCTAACTGCATTGCTAAGCGTGTTGCTACTTGTATCGCTAAGCGACATAAAAATTAGCGATGAGGCAACTAGCGTCGCTAAATCGCGTCACTAACTATGTCACCAAGCGAAGTTCATTTGCGATGCTCAGAGCGACGGCTTTAGCGACGAGTTTTGGCATCGCTAATGGCTAGATCTGTTGTAGTGTTAAACCCCTTATTATGTAGGCTATGTCAATTACCTCCAAAAGGAAGCTATCAAAGCAGACACTATAACCTTGCTTAGTGATTCGATAGACTGAATGTAGGGCACATGTAATACATCTTGAGGAATGGTAGGTTCATCATTTGAAGAAGTGTTAAGGAACACATCACCCATGCATGAATCCTCAAGGGTTGAAGCATCTCCTATGGAGATTTTGGAGTATATTTGTTTTTGCTGACATGAAGAAATAGCTTGAGATGTTCACGGAGTAAGAACTCATAGTAGAAGAACCATCCTTTGAGCTGCACATCAATCATGCACCATGCTCATACTCTGATATTTAAATACAGATCTTCGAAACATCAAGCTTGTAAAACGCTTACGAAAAATCCACACTAGCAAGGCTAGAGTTTGGAGTTTTGGGTTTTTTCAGTATTTGTTACAAGAGAAATTGATGCTCCAAAGGCTGATGAGAAGTTCTGTGAATGGAAGATGAGTTATACACATGAAGCTTTCTTTACACCATATTATTTAGTATTTGGCTACCCAAACAAGTAGCCCCTCCGTACACTTTGATAGAGTTTATACTTACACATGCATAGCTTAATCTTTGTGACAAGTATATGATCAGCGAGTACCAATTTCTTCTTCAAAGCTTTTAAGAACAAGGTGTGTATTTGTGTATTGTAATGAATATACTTCAAAACTACTCGTGTTTCTTCAAATAAAGCTACTGAAGAAATGAATCATGTTTCATGTCTCAACACCAGTGGCAGTAATGAAAGGAGCCAATTATCGTACTCTTTCTTAGGAGAATAGGATATGACGTGCTGTATTCTCGAACAATGACATGGCCTGTCAGCAATGAGGATAAGACACGATGAAAATTTCCATACGCAAATCATGTCTAAGTATCGTAAACATTAGCAAAAAAAGTTTACCTGTTTCTTGCTGATGCCTATCTTTTCTAGGTCTTCTATCTGTTAAACAGACGCATGTGCATCAGTTTTTCTTCTATTTCTATTAAAAATTATAAGTCTAGCACAAATAACCCCAATGTACTGAAATTTGAACTTGTATGGATATTTGGCTCTATTATCATGCACGAACACTATCATAATGTATGAGCATAGTAGTACTACTATGATATACAAAGCATATATTATAAGAATTCCTGAGCAAGAAATGGTTGATACCTCCTTTATTGGTTCAGTGCTATGCTCCCTTAGGCTGAGAATATAGGAAGCTCTTTTCTCACCAATGCCCTACACAGAACATTCAATTTCGTTCCCTTCTCAGTATAGCAGCATCTACCATAATAGGTGAGTTTCACACCCATTCTTTAATCATAGAAAAACAAATAGAAAGAGCACAAATAGATCCTCCATGACGTGTTTTTGACGTGTGCATCTCCAGGATGTTAGTCATCAGTTTTATCCACATATAATACTGCAGCTTCTCATTTTCTGCATTTCAAGAATGTACATATATTCTAACCTTCATTTGAAGAAGCTCTTCCCTGTGATGAAAAAAGGAGCATCATTGTAAAAATGAGAGGCGAAGAAATGAGAAAACTTAAAATCAAAACAAGAGAGAATGTGGAATTCGTACCTGCTAGCAGTGTTGAGAAACGCAATGTACTCTCTTGCAATTGTATTCTGAAGAAAGAAACCAACACGAAAGTATAAATGACAGAAGTCAGTAAATACACAAATTTCTTGTCTAAATCTCAATTTTACTGTCTCTGCCAAAAATGTTTCACTTAAAAGCCCTTGGTCAACTAATCTTCAGACAATCATGTTTCATTCTTATATGATACAACATTCCGTCTTCATTATATATGATATTTGAGTGATTATGTTGTTTATTCATCTTCTTTGCTATGAAGAGATTGACCAGGGGTTTAGACGAAATAAATAATCTAACAATATTTGGGCAGTCAAATTCATCTTGTTCAGTTTGAAAATGAACCTTTATGCCAGAGCTCTTGTGATGTAGCTTCTCTAATGGCGTAGCAATTCTAGTATCCTTCTCCTCTCCAACTTCCCTGGCACAATCTGAACTCAATTTCAATGGGGTTTGCCTCTCCATTGCTGCAGTTTCCTGTTGCGATTCCGAGAGCCATTGCCTCATTATTACCATGGTTCCTTGAGAAGACTTGCAGGGATCTGACCCCTCTGTTGCTGAAGCTTCTTGTGATAATTTCTGTGGATATTGGCAATCCATTTCTATAGCTGAAGACAAGCTCTCCAATGGTGAATTATGATGGATAGGATGGAGAACATCCCTCATCGCAGCTCGTAGACTATGCAATCTTTCACTCAATGGTGGCGAGGAGGACAATAGTTGCACTGGTACTTTTACATTTGGCGTAAGAGAATATCTATGCAGATCATTCTCCTTGTAAGCAATTGAATTTGTAGAATCTGAAGAACTGTCTTCTTCCTCAACAGATCTCTCTTCTACACTCTCAGTATTGAAATTTACATCACAGTTCTTCTGATTCTCAGATGACGATGATATATTCAGGAATTGAGGTGGTGTCTCCTTGTCGGTCATATCCTCTTGCTTGACTTCCTTGGATGAGGGTTGTGCCACATTCCCCTAGTTAATATGCCACGAAAAGATGGGAAGTGTTATAATATGTGACTAAGAATAGAATTGTGACATGCAGCTATACAGAAATGGTTTTATCACCTTCTGATATGAAAGATTTGGCTGATGCATAATACCCTGTCTCCTGCAGAATGGAAGGTATTCTAAGTAAACAAATGCTGAAAAAAGAAAGAAAATTGTCTATTGATCTAGATCAACAATTTTTCTTGTACCTGAGCTTTGAAGTAGCTGTGGGAACATCTCTTGTCATACGCCTCATTCGATTGATTTGATGATGAGAAGGAGTGTGGAAAAGAGGCTTCCCCTTCACAACTGTCCGAGGAACCACTGATTTAAATATTTTTCCTTTCAAATCACATGAAGAATGGGATTTTCCTTCCATGACGAATTCGTCCTGTGGATCTTTCTTCTCAGCATTTTGGCTTGGAATTTGTCTCAAACGCTTCACCAAGCTCAAAGTATGAGCTGCCTCAGGATATGACCATGGATTCTACAAATGTGTAAAGCATAAAAAATTATTGGGATTAATGAATATAATTTACAGAACTGAACTTCTACTGGTTGAAATTCTTCTAGAACATATCATAGCTTCCAGGTGTACTTCTAAAAAGGACATCAATTACCAGGCATGCAATCAAGATAACATATGTATTGCCACCCAAAGAGTCCTGCAAAATCCGTGTGAGTTTGCTATCTCTATAAGGCACTCTAGGTTCATTGGAGTTCAGAGCATTTATAACATTGGATAATGCAAAGAGAGACTGGTTGATACTAGAGCTCTCCATTAATCTAATACCATCATTGCCCGTCTTCCGATTATCTTCATTTCCTGTCAAAGAAACAACCACAACAACAATTTCATTTCTTAGATTTGAAACAGTGGTACTAAAAGCGAATGAAACTGAAATACTGCTGAATTTCGATGATTTTTATTGTGTTCATGAAATTTTGTTGAATTTTCTATTTGTTGATATTGAGAATTGCACATCAAAAGATACTGAAAGTGACAAATGCATCAATTTTTCTTGTAACTTAACATATTTTTATTTATGCAGAAGCTCTTATACCTGCCAAGTCAATGAGATTCAACTTCCCAATAACAGTACTGCTCTCAACATTTTCTATGGATACAAAGAGCACACCATGACTTCGGCTTGACACATCATTAAGACCAGTATGGCCGGCCTTGCGTCTCAGACAACCCTTGGCAAATAGTTCTCTAAATTCCAGGACGGATCTTACATGCACCTGAAACATTTGAAAATGCCATTCAAACAAAGCAGTCTGTATTGCTTTGGAGCAGTAGCTTCCGTGGGAAAACAAATCAATAAAAATTTGGAAAGACCAGCTTGCCTTGGAAAGACCGCGCAATTGTGTTTTTCCATCACTACTTTCAAGCACTGTCACTTCAGTGCATTTATCCGCAAGCAAATCATAGCAACGTTCCAGGTAAACTTGATAGTAAGAAACCTGTACTCGAAAATTTTTCTCTTCTGCCATTGACATGATTTTCACCATCGATCGATGCATTAATCCAGGGTGATCATCCTTACCCTGTTTTCATTTATCAGAAACTTGTTTCAAGATAGTGCAATATATATGAGGAATTATAAGTATCATCCACTACATTTATCAGCCTCTGATATTAGAAGAAGATGCCTAGCATAGACATAGAGTCAATTTGGGTTATGTTTTAACAAGATTACAGATTAGTTACTCATGCTATTAATAATACCTGAAACCTACATATATATGATGGATCTATAATATATTGTATAATGCAGTTCAACGACATTTCAGATTAATCAAGAAGGGCATCATAGTTTTACATTGATTGGGTATTTTTTAAAATTCTTAGTGTGATACCCTGATCAACATCATTTCCCACAAGAGATCTGTACCCAATCGAGTTAAATAATGTTATCTATGCACTTTTTCTAGCATCTCGAGTTATTCCAGCTCTCGTTGTTTGTGGTATATAACAAGAGTAGTAACAACAGTAATACGTAGAAGCTGTAGCTATGATGGATCATTAAATTCAGCAAATACGAGAAATTGCCATTGCAGTATCCTCCCCTCTACAATAGTAATTTATCACAAGTGGTTAAATGGTGACCGATACCTGTATGGTGTATGTTTTCCCACTACCGGTGGCGCCATAAACAAATATAGTTGCATTCTGGCCATGGAAGAGAGCAGGTAGAATGGCTTCCTCAACTTCCTTGCTAAAGATGGCATCCGTTGCTTCTCTTTCATCATAACAAGCATCCACCTTATAATATCCTTCCCGGCTGAAAAGTGAGGATAAAGGACTTACTCTCTCCCTCTGTCTCTATCACATTAGGGCCAGTCATAGCATACAGAATGACAGTAACATAAATCTGCTTACACTCCAACAATATGGAGTGAAAAACCCATCAGCAAAAGTCCTTCTTTAAGGAGAAGGACAGTCATGAGTCTTTTGTACTAGGAAATACCTGAAGATTTAATTTTCCACACATTTTGCAGAAAACAAAGATGGTGGTGGATTTCCCATTCCGTTTCTTCCGTTAGAAGGGAAATTCAACCAAAAACGCACAGGTTTAACGAAAAAGCTCATCTGTGTATAGGGAACATCTAGTGACTCTCGATGCATTTTGCAGAATCGTTAGTATAAGATAGAGATTATGATCTCCCACTCCATTCCTTTCATTGCAAGGGAAAATGGAACTAAAACACGTGGTTTTGACGACGACAACGATGATGATGATGATGATGATGATGGTGGTGGTGGTGGTGATTATTTCAACCATCCCACCCTTCTATGTAGGTTTCACAAGGAGTTTAAGGTTTAAGCAACTATCCGAATAAAGAGCATGATGGCGATATCAAAGGACCCTACTTAAACGCTGCCAAACCACACATAAAAAAGGCGCAACTTGCAAAACATATGCAGCGATTTTAATTCCTGAATGCTGTCTGAAATGGAAAAATGACGGTAAAGTGGGCTTCTAAATCCTACTCAATACGTATCACAAGTTAGCACTTTGGCTCTAACGTTTAGAAGTATGCTCCTATCATCGCTTAGCGAGCATTGTTTGTTGCTCAGAGCGTGGAATAGGAACTGATCACAAAATACCTTGCACGGTTTTTCCATCTCTGTATGAAGTGATTTGCAAAATGCAAACACATGTAGTGATTTAAATTCATGAAACCTGTCTGAAGTGGACAAAGGCGGCATCAGAGCCAAGTTCATCGCCTTGAGCAGTGTTTCACAGCAGAACATAGTATTTTGGCTTTGATGTAAGTGGCAGTTGGCAAGAATTATTGTCAATGTCTCATAGCAAGGGATAAGATCACGACATACACTGAGACTGCATCGTCATTTTAGCGTGGGGCTTTGCAAACGTCCTGAATCGGGACGTGAGGAGATCGGAATAAAAGAAAAGCATGAATGAATGCGTTGGTACGCATGGACGTTCCCTCACTTCTCCACAGCTCATGGACGATCGGGCACTCTTTGATCAATCTTAGAAGCGTTGTAGGGAGCCAGCAATGAGGAAAGAGAACCGAAACAAGAGAATTTCGGAAAAGAAGAAGAAGAAGAAGAAGAGAGAGAGAAAGAGAGATTATGCATTGTCTCACCGCGCATTGGGATTTCGAATGTGGATCGCCGCGCCATCCGTGTCACGGTCGGGGAGGGAGATGCAAGAGGCGAGCGAACCATGGCGCTGGATCTCTGCGGGGAGGAAAGGACGAACTCTGGCGATCACACGAACCCTGGCAGAGTGATGTGCGAGGGGGCGAGGAGGAGGGGGAGGGACACGATCCATGGCATCGGGAAGATGGACTCGATCGTCGCCGGCATCGGGAAGAGGATGGGGATGGGGATGGGGAGACGGGCGGGGCGGGGCAGTAGCAAAGCGCGATTTCCCGGCAGGAGTGAGGGGCAAGCGAGGATGAGGCATGGTGCTGCGTCAGAGGTCGGGGGAGGAGAAGGATGCGTCGTCGATGCGGGAAACAGCAGCAGAAAAGACGAGGAAGGAAGAAGAAGGAAGAAGACGACGAAGAAAGAGCGAGAGAGAGAGAGAGAGAGAGAGACGTTGCAAGTTTTGAACCGACTACTACCCCGCGTCTTTTTTTTATCCCTCTCATTTTCCTGTGTACATAGAATATTTTTATTGTCTTTGAGGCAGAACAAAACGTAGTCAGAAAGAACTGACTTTTGCAGATAGAGCTTGTGGTATTACATATAACCCATCATCCATGTTTTGCCTCAGTAGTAACCAGGCACACAACGATTCGAACCCCCGTGTTTCGTTTCGTAAATCTACTGCCTGTATCGGAAGTGAATGTCTGTACTGAAAGAGGTCTCGTTGGACATATAAGTCGTTCTAGCTTTTTATGGAGAAGCTGATGTGTTGTTCCGATCATTGCCGGCCGGCCTTGGAAAAGATCCGGAAAACCGGAGGAGCATTTGAAAAGATCCGGAAAACCGGAGGAGCAGATGAGGATATGTTGTTGCTGCTGCAGAGTGGTGCCCGCTCTATCTTCACTTTATCTACCTATCTATTTTTTCTGTGTAGAGCAATCTCATCCATCGCACCCACTCCTCTTGTGAGGAAAAGTGAAGAAGTTTAAACGTGCCCTCGCTTAGTAAGGGAGATACGCCTAGAGAAGCCTCCATACCAATTGACCTATGCAGTTGCCTTTGTATTAGCTGATATCACAATATGCTTTTCAAGTATCCAAGTTCAGGCAACGATCCAATTTTGTATGAAACTTAAATTAGTAGAGAACAATTTGTAGTCGCTCAGGCCGGTTCAATTCGTACAGTGCACCCCATTAATACTAGTAGGAATCTTTTTAAAGGGAGGAAAAAAAAAAGGCATTCATAGTTCGTGATACCGACAGATGCGATATGACCCATCCATATTCTGCTTTAATAACCAAGCAGGAAATGAACATCGTGCCTTGCACCTTCGTCAATCACTTTTACAGAAAAGCACGCGCAATGCACCAGTGCAACTGTGCTCTCGTTTTCAAGTCATTGCCAAAGGCATCCCATACCCTACCTACCATAGCACGCTAAACAAACAAGATTGAAGATGAGATGTCCATCTTGCATTCGAAACTTAAGAATACCATTCAAGCTTTTGGGCTAACTATGTCATAGGTATCAAAAACCTTGTTCTCTATCCACGCTCTATCTTAAACAAACTTATAGTAAACATTATATTAGTGTGCACTTTAAATATTAATTTCTCATTATCAAATTACCAATCTTTCCAAGGTTCCTCCACCACCCATTGTGGAATCAATGCCGCTTTTAGTATTAGCAATTCTAATATTATTAGCTAAATATATATTAATTATATTCCACAATATATATGAAAACTACTTCTTGTTGTTCGAGAAACCATCATTTGCCTCTGTGACTCTAAAATCTCAATTCATAGTTATCGAGCCTAACCAGCTTGCCATTATATTGAACTTTGACTTCAGATTTTCTTTTCAAGCCCACCTTGAAGATGTAATCACCTCTATTGACAAAGCGTTGATATATATTCTACACTCAAGCTATTTCCAATTGAACTACGGCGAACATTTTTTCCAAGAGACATCTAAATGTTAAATAATGATAGATTTCAAGCGTTTAATTTATTTTAGAAAACTCGTTCATACTTCTATCTTGACCTTGACTTTTATCATCTACAAGATGTGATAATACACACTCCTCTTCCAAGCTCATGATAATGTTCTCATCATGATTGAACACCAATGTGAGAAAATCACATGTAACAAACCATACTATCTAATTATGTTACTAACTATTAACTTATATAAAAGGGAAATACTTGAATATTAAATAAAAACTATTCACAATAAAAATATATTTTGATTAGCGAACAAAGTGAAACACCAAAATAGTTGCAAACATGACTCATAAAACTTTCATCCCTCACAGTACATGTATACAACCGATAAACAAAGATACAAACACTTGGGGAACTTATATACTCTCCTCACCTCCATAATCATACAAACTCATAAAGTGATTAGAGGTGGAAATACAAAGGACCATTTCAAATACTCTATAGTTTGACGAAAACAAGGCATCACACTCCAGGGGTAAAAAAACCTTTGTCCCATTGTCTGGATAGAGCCTCATATTGAGACATGAGAGTATAAATTATATAAAACAATATCTCCTGTATTACAGTTACTGGGTTTAGTAAATTGTTTTCGAATATCTTATCACATCTTAACATCCACAAATTCCATAATGTAATAATAGAAATTATCACCCACCTTTCATCTTGAAACACAACCTGGCCATCCCAGTCCAACGACATATGTTGACATTTAAGTATACCATGATACACAAAAATTACCTGAAAAGGTGGATGACTCATAAAAAACAAAATTACCAATCAAATTTCCCCACACCATTGAACCCCACATCAATAAAATTCTAAAAGGCCAATAACTAAAAAGTCATACCACCTGCCACCATACCTGCGTTGCCATAGTACAACCCCACAATATATCTTAGTTGCAAGATCTTTTCTTGAAGTAAACTTTTATTGAATATTAAAAAATTGACATCTTATCGGACTGCCTAATTAGACCTCCGACCGAGGATCTTATTCTCCATATACATGTAGAGCTAACCCCTATCTTGAACTCAAGGAACCCTTGCTATTGAGATATATGAGTGGGGTAAACGCTTGCGCATGTGAAATGCAAAATAATACCATGGACTTAACCACTAACCACATTCACATTATACTTTGACCTTCAATTAAGAAAGAACCACTTTGATACCATGGTAAAACTCAAACAAATGTGCATTGCCAAAACGAAACCCGAACAAGTTTAGCAAAGCTTCAAATCTAGTAGAGTGCACTTTAATGGGTCCTTGTAACATGGCACCCATCACTAAGTTACATGCAATGCCATATGGATCATTCACAGAATAATTTTTTGTCTATTGCAGACCTGTTCCATCTGTGTAATCAACATACAACAATGTCCCTTCACCTGCAACATTTGATCACAGAAATGGGCCGGAATCAAAACATAAATATGTATATGGCAATGGCAAGTGAAATCCTTGGTTGAAAATGGCGGTCTCGATTGAAGAAATAACTTCCTGAAAATATTTTCAGCAGACAGGTAATAAACTTGTTTGATTAAAATGGGGCAGAACTTTGAAATATTCAATCATAGCATGTATATATATATATATATATATATATATCTCCACAAACTTAAGTAATGAGGTTGGTATTTCATCACGACATGAATACCACAGATCTTACTGTGGGGCCTTTAGAAAGAAATTTACCTTTTTGCACTAACCTCCAAAATCTTCTTTACAATTCCTCCTCATAAAAAAATATTGAATAAAATCACAAGTAAATTTATTCTAGGTTAATTTGATTATTGTTGAGCTCAGTTATATCCTCTGATGATGCTCCTTGTAACAGGCGATAGTACAACAGGAACATTGTCGCCATGCATGACCTGTCGGCACAATGCAACAAAACATACATGATATGAGCATTTTCCTTGACCATTTGAAATCCAGCTTCCATAAAATTCCGACTGTCATTTTGGAGCTTTTGGTTCCAATACTAGATGGAAATAATTTACATTAAAAGAGCTGATGAGTGTTCTACTTTAAAAGTGCAATACACTAACTAAAGAAACTTACATTATGGCAAGTACAAGTAAAATCTTTTTTGTATTAAGCCCCGATGAGCGAGAGCGCCTACGATGTCGCCCTTCAATTATGTCCTCAGCATATACTGCTGTTTGATCATCTTTGCGACTTGGTGTAGTAACTGGTAGTGAAGGACTTGATGTAAAAGGCTTCAAAAACTTCATTGCCTGCTTTGGTATTGGACCTTCATAACCCAACGGAATACTCAATAAGATGCATTCCCATCAACCAAGAAAACAATGAAAATCAATAATATATAACAAACCTCCGTGATTGTATTTTCTTCTCAGTTCATCCTCCTCCTTGGCATCATATTCAACATGATTTGAACCAATCTTCTCCCCTCGACCTGCTGGTTTTCTCGCCATAGCTCCTGGATTTAGCTATGAAGCATACAGATATGAATCAATCTGGTATTTGGGTTTTTGCCCACCTCATTCATATCTGATTTGACGATAGCTTGTAAAGTGAAATTACTGCATCGTATTATTTTGACATATTCATGGAACAGATTTACAGTCATATAACATTACCATCCAGAAAACTAAGCCATGAAAATATATAAAGTCTAAGAAGAGACCATAGGTGTCACTAACCATATCTATTTATGATCTTCCTAATGATATTTAGACATGTCAGAACTGCAAAGAACCATGTTTCAAGAAAATCCTGTGAAGTGGCTCAAGCAAGAACTTCAGCATACAGCAGATGAAGGAGAAAATAAGTAACCTAAGGCAGAGTTTAGCATTTTGGTGAACTTTTACCTAATAGATTGGGCCTTGTTTATTTTGAGGAGAGAAACAGAAAGAGGTTAACTTGTTGGAAAATATTGGCAAAAGGAAATAGAAGATTGACCACTCCAATTCTCTTCACAATGCATCTAGTGTAAAAATGAGGATCCATTTGTCACTCATAACATCAGAAAAAGTCAGAAACCAATAATAGTCCATTTGAGTCAAAACAAAACTTCAAAATTGCAGCTTAACAGCTTTAACAATTTTGTCTGGTTTATGTTATAAAGTTGAACAAAACAGTTAAGTTTGGGTTCAGTTCTCAATTCAAAAGCTACAACATTGAAAGTTTGTCCAACTTGAAGTTATGGTTTCAACGACTTTAATAGCCTAACAGTTTCAAGTTTTGAAACCAGAATTTCAATGGCTTAACAGTTTAGATGGCATAATAATAACCTTTAAAATAAGTCGAACACAAGATATAATTTATTTTTATAGTTACGATTTGATAGACTTGATTTAACTTAATAGTTTCAAACAGCATAAAGGTTTCAACTTGAATTGGTTTTAACTGTTTCGTGATTCAATTTGGTTTAGTAAAAATTCACATTGTTTAGTCTGAATTGGATTGGCTTTAGGACTCCAGAACCAAACCAAACCAATCAACCCAATTGAGAGCCAATGCCCTCCTAAGGGTATGGCAATTCCTCTTGGAAGACCGCCAGAAGTGCAAAGGCAGTTTAGTGGGTGCAAGTCCCGCAGTACCTGTGACCTTTAGGGAGGTGGCTGGTCGCTACCCACCCCCACAGCCAACTGGATGTGGGGACTCCAGGAATTTATCCTAAGTAGTTCACGCAAATACATAAGCCTCTTGCCTTATGAGCCGGGGGTTCCTAGGGGATGTAGTCACCCACTACAGCGGCTGCGATGCCCTGTAGGCCTAGTTCCCCCTCTCATTGGAGGAGGTAGTAGAAACCCTTGGATACCGGCTCATAAAACAAAACAAAATACTACGACTCATATGAATCCAAGGAACCAGATTGGATTTAGGTCTGTAAATTAAGATCAACAGTGAACTTACATTACTGGGGCTTGTTGATTTTGAAATTGCATCTATGTTCAATGATGAATGTGCCTTTCCATTGATGTCCCTCACTGCTGCATATGGCACAGCTATATCCTCTTTAATCTCTGTAGCATCAAGCTGTGCTTTCATCTCCGACAATTGCACCCCAGTTTGTCCTGATATCATAAAGCTAGCTAGAGGAGGTGTTGCAAATGCTGAAGGTGGTGATATCTCATTTCCAAGAAGATTCTTGCTCAGCCCACTCTGTAAGTGACATATAGAAACTGTTGGATGAATCAATTACAACAGTCCAGAGAGAAACAAGAATAGCAACCTGTAAAATTCTTTCTTTCAGCTCAACTGCTAGAGCACAGCTATAATCCTTGATGAGCTTTGGTGGCCATATCTAGAAAAAGGTGAACTCACAAGACAGGAGGCATTTTAGAAAAAAATCATTGAATGCGCTTTGATGTCTTATAGTGTCTGAAATTCACTCACTGGTGCTGAACAGAAAGGGCAAGTGTAACCAGCAGGTGCAGTATGAGGTGGAAAGCTCTGCAAATGTTTTGAGAGACATAATGAATGGAGGACATCTGTATCAAAACATCATAAAATCACATACATTAGTAAGAAACCTTGCAAGATTCTTCACTGTCTTAAATAATTTAAATAAAATAAAAAACTCATACGAAGGCACCCAAGGCGGCTAACTTTTGATTCCCCGACTTGTAATGTTTCATGACATATCTTGCATTCAGGTGGCCAATCATAATCACCATCAATAACCCACTCTGAATAGGTCCTTACCTAAGACCATGAAGCACAATTTCATCTGAGTTTCCATTTAATGTACTAATCAGGAATATCTACAACCAGGCGTATAGAACAGAATAAAACAGAAAATCAAAAGAATGATCGCTATGATGTAAAATATATTCACATGAGAAATCCCTCATGACAGTTATTTTACATTTCTCACATGTTTCTATTATTTATTACTACCTTCCAATCAACAAATATTTGTTCCCCAACTTTAGTAATCAATTGCCTTAAACTTGAAGTGCGCTAGTGCTAAGTAGGAGCTATAGCCTGTAATGCGGCTTTATATTAATTAATATAGCTGGGAATTACTGACCGATGAATTTAAGCCCGATTCAACTAACACTACCAATAGTTTCAACCAGATCCTCTTCCAAGGATGCAAGAATGCATGGACATTTATTCTCCAATTCCATGATGGTGTGGAGTAGCACATGCTCACTACAATGTGATTATGAGTCCAATAGAATTGCCAATTATAGAATTATAGATATTTGATAAAATGGACATGACTAAGTTCCATGGTTTAGCCATTAATAAGAACTATGGTTGAACAGCAAGGATTCAGGACCATGAAGAAGAATGTACATGTCAGTAATCATTCGGTTGTCACTTAAAAGTTTAAATTAATGGTAAAATAGACAATGCCCAATTCAAATACCAAACAGTCAATATGGCAAGAAAATCAAATTTGAAACATATTGTCTGAAGAGATTCCAGACTTATAAATATCCTACAGAGTTCATTTCTATTATATAGCAAATTAAGGAAAATAAAAAATTAACCCTGGAGTTGTGATCCTTGGGTCCAAAGAAACAAATTCATCACCTTCCATTGGATATATTAATCAAACAATCAAACATTAGTTTCCTAGGCAATCAGAAAAAGATTCCAAAATTAATCAATAATTACATTAAATCTCAGAGCTCAAAAAACAAAGTTAAGAAGTACCACTCAAATGAAAATATCGCTCACCACAAATCCTACCATAAAATAATTCATAATACCTATGACTAGTGAATGCATGAACAGTCTCTTCGTTTGATAAATGAAGTTAAACATTTCGAAAGAAAATGCTCCTAGAAACGAATTTATCCCCAACAATTCATACACACATATGAAGTCGAATCTGTAGGATATACAATCTTGACAAAAAGCCCATCAATCGATGTGGTGATCAAGTTCTAAAAAGGAAATTCTAAGAATATATGAATGTATCAGAAACAACAGATCAGCATTAAGTAAACCTTCAACAGTTGAGCTTAAGAAGTTTCTGTATTACCAATACAATTAATTGGCATACAACTCAATCAACTGGATATGATTACTATCACAGTTAATGTTCCAGAAATTACCACACAAATATCATGCTCGCCTGAGGAAATGCATTCTCCACATACTGGAACTTTGTGTACAAAGCAATATAAATTTGTCGCCTGCAGGACATTTATAACAATTTTAAAAGTTAGCATGAAAAAGTAATGGTAATGAACAAATAATAATGTCAGAGTTTAGACAAGTAAATGGTATATCAACAATTTATCATCATGTACTTGAAACATTTTGCAGGGAGACATGCATCAACTAGAAACACCTTCATATTCCTGAAAGTTTCTTTTGAAAACTGTATGCCCATACTTATATTCACGGTGAGGATATGCTGAGACTGTTAACCAGTGGCACTAATGCAATCCAGATTTGCAATCAAGAAACTCAAGTTTCAGCATTAATCAAGGAAGAAAAGTAAGAAAAAGCTACAAATAATTGGTTTTGGGATTCCTGCATGAAACTTTCTGATAATCTTAAATAATAGTCTATATAATTATATGACCCAGGTTCTTTTTGTACCACTGTTCAATTCAAACAATTCTCGAATTGCAGTTAGAGTAAATGTAAATCCTTATCGGCATGTTTAAATAAAGACTTCTTTATACTTGATGTTACATAATATTATGAGCATATCTGCATGGAAGATGTCATTTCGTATGGTACTGGTAAAACTTCACCAAAGTCTACCTCTGAAGGTATTGCAGCATGACTCAAGATCAATTCTTTCGAGTACAATGCAAACTTGTTATGATTTAACTCACTTTGAAAGTAGTGCCTATGCAGAAGAGCTCAAATCTGGAAGAGCAATAAATTTATTACAGAAAAATCACATTATTGATTATTTATAGCACATAAAATATGGTGTACAGCTCTGTTTAGGGATACTATTGACAATGTCATTATGTGCTTTCATTCAAAACCTAATTTTTCATTTGTCCTTGCAGGCCACAGCATTAGTCTGGAATGATCCATCCGAAGGACAGATCTTAAGTATCTGAGATAACTGTAACTTGCCACAGGCGATTGGAAGGTATATCATGCAATTACAGGTGTTGATCAAATCAGTCCGTTTTCTAGCTAGCAATATATGCTGGAATAGAGATCGTGAGAGAATATAAACTAACAAATTATGTGATTCTGATGCCTTAACAGCATCATCATCAATCTCAGTGTCTGTCATTTCTTCTTAAATATACAGGTACAGTGCAAGTACTCTACCAAACCTAAGACTAGAGTGATGCTCCTGATATTTTCAAAACAAACACTATTTCCCACGTATATCAAAATAAATATCACATACAGTTATAATATCTGACAGCAATATTTTGATAGCAGTCTATTCGTTGCACTAGATACCATTTCACAGGAAAACATTCAGGAGCAAACTTATGGCAGCGATATTTTATCTGTTTCTTGCATCTCTATCCATGCATACATTTCAGAACTGATGACATCCACGAATGTAGCAGGGATAATACATTTGATTACATTTGAATGCTCAACTTACTGCTGCCAATACAGCATTCGATCATTGACATCTATGATCTACCCTGGGTGGGTGGGTATTACCATCCCAATAAATTGTCAGGTAGACTCTCATTCCCCTAATTATAATCAGGTGAAGAAATTCACCAGATTCTTGCCCCTTGTTCACCTTCTCTCAAGCAGATAAAAGTCTAGCACTCAATTGGTAAATCCTCACTTCACAGAATGTTGCTTCTTGAAAGATATATGAGACGATGTGGATGAGAATGATGGTGATAGTGATGATAGTTACAGTGGAAAACAGTTGTTCTGCTAACGTATTTTATGCTCTTTGTACCATCACACATCTGTTACTTGCCTTTCACAAATGTATATTTAATACCTTACCTTTCCCACTATTTCCACTTACAAATGTGAAACTCTAGCTCCATTGCTTGATATGCAGTCTTAAGGATACGTATGCTCGAAAATTACAAATGAACGCAACTAGCACACACATATGCACACAACCCTTTGAAAGACTCAAGGATTAAAAAACACCTTCATAGGAAGATGAAATTTCTAACGCATATAGAATTCCTAGCACTAGAGAACACAATGGTGATGGTATGTCTTTTCATTTTAAACAGATATGATAGTCACAGTAACTTAACCGCACATGAGTTATTGACATCAATGCACATTTCTCCTTTCAATTGGATGAGATATCAAACCCATCATAAACATACACTCACATATGCAAACTACCAATCAGAAAGAAAGATGTGTCATACTGAAGCTTCAATTCATTTAACAATAAAAATATGGGCCATCTGTAGTTACTCTACAATTTGGACAGGTCGAAATGTCATTTCTTACTGTAGAAATCTCCATCTAATTGACTGTACACTGCATCATAGATAATACAAAAATTGCAATTATTAACACCCAGAAGCAGCAGACCTTCAATTACAAGGATTTGTATCTAAATCCTCATCTCATAAATTTATCTTTGCATGAAATTATACAAAGGAAAAGGAACATTATACTGGCAGGCCTTGAATTCCTTGAATTGGAAGCCATTTGATGATGACAATGACGATAGTTTGGAATCCACGTTAGCACAATATCTTTGATTCTCTATGAGCCAGTCATTTATTCTGTCGAAAGCGTTGGATTCAGATTAGCATACATCATCAATCAGGCCTCCGATATGAGCAGGAAACAAGATCCAGACCAAAGATCTTTGAATTCCTTCCGATCAGAACTAATTTCCCATCAAGACTAAGCTGCCCCATACACCGTTACTAGGCCATCACGACAAGGATGAACAGGAACTATGATCAAGCAAATGGATCAGGCGCGGTGCATCTACATTCAGGAAGAATGGATCGAATCTACACATACGAGATGCATACGGATTGCCAGGCGAAGAGAGAACGAAAGAAAGAGAGAAAGAGACGAAGGAAAGAGAGACAGGCAAGAAGGTGTGGTACGTACCTTGTGGCATTTGCAGACCACCATGGCGATCTAGCTTCAGTATACTGGGTGAGGGAATGCTGGCAATGGCGGATCGGCGCCCTGTTTTGCGGATGCAAGAAGGGGAAGAGTCAGAAGCATTCATTGGGCCATAGAATTCTCTTAATGAAGAAGAAGAAGAAGAAGAAGAAGAAGGGGGTATTTCCATAATTTGTTCTATAATCTTCCAAAATACCCTCTTCATGTATGTATGTACATAGGTTACAAAAAAGAAAGAGAAAAAAACTAGGATAAAAAGACCATCAAAGTCTTGAGTCGAAAAATCACGGTTCAATCCAATCCCAACAATGTTTGCCGGTTAACACATAAGATGGGAGATCATCACGATGATCAGAGCGAAATAGGAACCCCATCATCATTAAAGAAAGAAAGAAAGAAAGAAAGAAAGATATATTAACATCTTCTTAGGCCAGTATTGGCCTATGAGAGCGTACAATAATGTTTGTGTATGCATTGTTATGAGAGGCAGAGCAAAGCACATGCCGTACTCACAAATTTTGAACGCTGATTGAAAGGAAAGAGAAGTGAAGCAAATTTCAAGCTAGGGCAAGTGCCATTTTAGCTTATTACAAGTATGACTTGTCCAATGGTACAATGTGATCACGGCCAATATATGCTTATATTTAGTATTCCCTTGTAATGGGCATGTTCCAAAGAATTTGTAAAAGAAAAAAGAAAAAAAACAAAAGAAAGATACAACTATGAGTTGATATACTACAACAATCGTCGTACTTAATACGATCGTACTTTGTTGGTTGATTGTTGTTGTACTTAGTCCGAGCTTAGTTTCACGCCCATTTGTTCCCCAAGAGACCAAAATTGGTCTTCTCGAAAGACTTTTGTTCACCACATCTACAATATTATCAGCCAAGGAGATCTTCTCCAGGCTGAGCTTGCCCAATATGGCCACATAATTCTGAACAAAGTGATACCAAACCTAGATGTGTTTGATGCATTGTGGTGTACTAAATTTTTTGCCAAGGCAATACGTTCTTGAAATTGCCCGCGAGATTGTTACCACGATTTTGATGCGACTATAATGCACGTATTTCAATTAGTTTGATGTGCCATTTATTGTGAGTTTGATGTGACCCTAAACGCTTCGTTTACTATGAACTTAATGCAAAACGTTTTTCTACCAATTTTCCATGACTTTGTTGCATGTTTATTATAACTTTGTGTTACATGAAAGATTTCCACCTGTGATCTAATTTTAAATAATCAAGTGGCCTCACCAATTCATCTTTATATACAATATATAATAAATATATTTTTGTTATATACATATATAATATATATAATAAATATGATATCCATGTACAAATTATCTCTAACCAAACCAATCGAAGTCCAAATCTCTGCAACGGAAAGCACGGAGGACTCTCTAGCTCTTGAGAGGAGGGATCAATCTAGCGTTATGTCCGATCTCGCATCGATATTCGAGATGAACGTTCTATAAATCATCGGCTCCATTCGTTTAAAGGTGGTGCGCATTTATGGCTTTAGCATGTTCAAATTTGAGCAGTTCAAGCCATTTCTAACCTCCTTCGAACGACGCACGG